>OMNZ01110060.1:38758-59339 GCA_900303255.1 Lesueurigobius sanzi
AGAAGGACAACCATCTCTGCAGCACTGGTGGAGTGCTGTGGGGCCTCATAGACAGGTGTGGGACCTTATAGACAGGTGTGGGACCTTATAGACAGGTGTGGGACCTTATAGACAGGTGTGGGACCTTATAGACAGGTCCAGTCCAGTTGTTGAAACATCTCAATGATCAGTGGAAACTGGATGAATCTGAGCTCAGTATTAAGTGACATAGCAATTTATGTACATTATGTACAAATATTTTTAATAAATTGGCAAAAAATTCTTAAACTTTTCATTAAGTATTGTGCGTAGCAGAGGTTACATTAACTGAAAATTATCTGTCAATGACAGAATATTTTGAGTTCTGACAGAAAACTTTGAAGGCTGTCCTTCATTTTGAAAGATTGAAAATCAAGCCATCATCATCCTTTGAGAGTTTTACGCACAAGTTTTAACACAATGTAGTTTCCAAATCCATGTTCCATGATTCTGTTGAGAAATTATATTCAGATTTGCATCCATTTATCCGGTAATCTGTGTTTTCTTACATATGTAGTAATAGGTATATAATGATGAATTAATTAATGAAGGACAAAAATAGCTCATGACAGATTTTTTACAGCCCTGTCTGTCAAAATGACTGAGAACAATTATCCCTAGCGAAACCACTGGTGCGTAGATTGATAAATAACAAAAAACAAACAGTAATTTAATACATTTTGGAATAAGGCTGTAACATAACAACATGTGGAAATAGTGAAGGGGGTTGAATACTTCCCAAATGCACTGTATGTAACTTTAAGTTGAGATCTGGAGTTATTAAGCCTCTGTCTCCCCCTTTAACCCCTTGAATGTCCTCTCAGTGTTTCTCTCTGGTGGTTCTTGGGCTTCTTCAGGTGGAACTCATTGCCATTATTCAAGTGTAACCAATGTAAACTAGTGATATCTAATATAAATAACTGATATTTGATATTGGAAGCATTTGGTTTCTGCAGCCAGTATGAGCGCGCGCACATCAGTCACGTGACTCATGTTTGTCAACTTTGAAACCTGTCTACACTGCCCTGTGATTGGCTCGTCCCACCAGGGCCACACTCATACGAGACAGAGAGAGTTTTTTGACATTGTGAACTCTTGCAATAATAAGCACCTTGCTCTAACCTCATAAAATTTGGTATTTTCATATGAGAATATATAGAAAATCTCAATGCATTCCCTTACAAGCTTATCAGTAATCTACAAGAGAAGATCTCTAAATTTCAATGTTTGTACTCATGTCTCGTCTTACCACGACTACTTCCTGCCAGCATGACTTAATATACTTAATCCTCTGTTTGTTAACTTGCACAATAACGTAGGAGGCAGGAGGTCCCATTGTTTTTCTAAAACCCTTCCCCAAATGTGGTAATGTTCCGCCAGACGCCCGAAACTGCTCTGGAAGAACATCAACTTCATTCAATTTCAAAATCGGACACATTTTTCTATCAACATGTGCCGTAAAAGTGAAAAATGTCTCCCTTTGGCCATTATGAGCCGGAGTCGTGCCGAGAAAACTAGACGTTAAAAAGCCACAGGAGACAATTCAGCAAACAGCGTCCATCTGAAAGGCAGAGTACAAAAGAGCACGCTGCACATGTGGCATTCATGAAGCACTTACTGCCTTCAGACGCGTTTCATTAGGACATGTACGATTTAGCTACGTGTGTTTGTAGAGCAGTTTTACAGAGGAAGGAATGTCAAAGGAGACTACTTCAAGTAACAAGGTAACTAAAGTATACGTAAAGTGTTATATTTGTTATTTATGTGTAGGGTCATGTTTAAACATCAAAATACAAATGTTAGGCGGCAGACTCTGTATTATTGTTTATTGTTTGTTGTATATTGCAGTGTCTACTGCCTACAACAAAGCTAAACCCTGTGTGAATGTCCTGTCGATTCTATATCGGCAGAACAAAACGCAAACTAAAACACAGATTATCAGAACATGAACAAGAATATATGGCCATATATTATAAAGATGCCCACCACGGGAGCTGCAACAACCTTAAAATGTGTGGTTTAGAGCAGCGGTCCCCAACCACCGTCCCAACAATCCTGATAGAACGTCGCCATAAAAATGTACTACTGCATTTGGAGTATATCCATGTATTATATACTGTATCTACTCTGTGATCCTTGACTAGGGATGGGAATTGATAAGATTTTATTGATATCAATGCCATCAATAATTTTGCCTATCGATTTGATTCTTTATGGATTCTCTTATCGAGGCCTGACTTGTCTGTGTGTTGTAGGAAAAGCAAGGTATGAATATGCTTTTGATAAAGTATATCAAAAACAGAAACTGATTCATTCTTTCAAGAAAAATGATTTCTTTAAGAATACTGTGGCTCATGGTGGTACAAAAGTTATGTTTTAAAAATACAATGTACTACTATAAATAAGTATCCAGATTTATCATAATAAACCTGGTAATTATTGTTTAATAAAACTCCACAAACATAAACTTGCCGATGGGGAGCGAGGGGCATCAGTCTAAAATGTCACCACACAGGAACCTGGAGCACAACATCCCAGCTAAATAGTGATTTTCATTTTCACTTTAGTTGAGATCACGGAGAAGCCTCTCCGTGTTTCAGATAACAGTATTGCTATCTTTAAAAGCATACATTTTGTGTTGGAAAATTGGGTGGATCTTAAGGAGGAGATTCAGTGGGCGTGTGCCATTCATTTCCTACTGGACATTCATGTGTGATCGTGTCCGACAGTATTCTCTGAGTAAAAAGCTTATATCACTTACTTTGTAAGAATTCTCCCTTAGAAGTCCCAATACGTCTCTTTCTGTCGCTGCCACAAGCCTCGGGAGCCTCAGAGTCTGAGGGCGAGTTCCCCCAGGTAAGATACTCTGTGGTCCCGCAGACGGACTTGTTCCATGACATTTGTGTAATTTAAAGGGGCATTAGGCAAGTTTTTGAGTGAAAAATAAATGTGTGATATTTGTGCATATTTGAATTTTTAGTGACCCAGTGGCTGTATGGGTGCAGCGTGGAGCCTTTACTTTCCATCACAGTGACCTCTATGACGCTCCAGGATCAAATGTTTTCAGGGCGTTCTGGTCCGTTATTATGAAACCGCATCATTGAAGCTGCTGTGATGGAAAGTAAAGGGGGGTCAGCCCAGTGTTCCCCAGGTCCTATGTTCCCCAGGTCCTATGTTCCCCGAGTCCGGTGTTCCCCCGCCAGACCCGTTTTTGCTGCGCGTGTTCATGGGTTAGGTTTAGATAATTAGAGTTAGGGTCAGGGTTAGGGTACTCATGTTCCCCCGTCAATAGAAGTGGGGGAACACCGGGCCTGGGGAACATAGGTGCGCACCCAAGTAAAGGTGCCATGCTGCACACATACAGCCACTGGGTCACTAAAAGGTCAAAGGTCCTTTGCGTTACTACGTGAAAGTTTTGTCTCGTTTTGTAAAATAAAGCCCCGCTTTAGACGCTTCTTCCTCCATGTTTGGGGAAATGAGTAAAAAACTACCGTCTTCTGAGAACTTTTTTGAAACTGGAAAAAGGCCAACTGATGAGCGAGAAGAGGAGACCTCCAAGAGAAAGAAGGCTAATTTAAACAGACAACCGGAGTCCTGCTTAAACTATGGGTTTGACGCCACAGGTGACTCTAATGCGCGACTCTGCATGTACTGGCCCTCATTTATTAAAGTTGCGCAGAGAATGACAGAGAATGTCCACGTGGCATTTATGAACCTGTGTGTTTTGCCGTACGCACGAGGTGCTGATGATGAATGCGGCGAGTGAACACCAGCGTCGTTTGAATAAAACACCCTCAAATATTCATGTATCAGGAGGCCTCGCCCACGGATTTTGCAGTAGACATGCACAGAACACGGCAAGAATGAGAATTTTCAAACCAGGAAATGATGAATAATTCGATTTAACGCCATGTAAAATTATGTAAAACACAATGGAAACTAACCCACATTAAATTTAGGCTATCTCCAAGGTGACATTTGCTATTTGGTAAACTTTGACTATAGGCCTATTAAAATCGATTTTTATTCAATCAAAGGCTACTACAAAGTTTCCCATGAATAAAAGTTGACCCGAAAATGTCTTTAGTGCCTGAAAAGACGTGAACATAGGCTAAAGCAGTAAAGCTGCAGTCGGACCAGCGATCCAGAACTATACTCGAGTCTGGAGCTGCGCGGCACCAGCCCCACAGTACTGTGTGCAAGAGGCAGCTTGTGGACATGTCAGTGGCTGAGGTGGTCGGCTCCGCGATCTGTGGACAGGATCAGCCCTGTGGACCCGTGGGCTCAGTTATAAGCAGTTTAAGTACTTTCTTTTTGATCAGACCAGTTTAGGTTTATCTGCATACCTGAGTTTCGATTGCTTCCTTTCTGCGATCTTCTTCAGAGTTGGTCACATGATGTTACTGTGAGTGTCTTGTCAGCTGATTGGTCTTTGGTGCTGTTTTCCCACCGGTGTGGGCGGGACTACAGCGCCATCTGCAGTCCGACTTCTTCAGTACAGCGTCCCAGGTGTGTGAAAGCAAAAAAGCCCCCTCATCCCGGTTTACTGTCCCAGGGGCAACAGGTCTAATCAAAAAGAAAGTACTTAAACAGTTTACCACTAGAAGACCAAATGAACTTTTTTTGGACTAAGGACAGAAGCAATTACTCGCAAAGAAACAAGCCCAGGGCTCCCACTGATTTCAGCATTTCGGTGAGTTTTACTTTTCATGCACTAAACTTGTTGTTTTCGCTGTAGCCGGCCCGTCAAAATAATGCCTACATTAAACCGGTCCGAGGTGCAAAGGTTGGGGACTGCTGGTTTAGAGCATGTACAGGAGACAATCAGGGAAGGGGACAGGTTAAAAAGAACTCCTTCAAAAGAGAATCATACTGGAGCTACACCCTCAAAGCAATGGGATTGCCATGCCTAAATGGAGATTTAGATTTCTCAGTGTACCTATAAATAAACTCTTGTTCAAGATAAAGCCTAAAATTATGTGATTTTTGTACCAAAGATTTTTATATTCCTACCATAGCTGTATTTGTTAAAGAATGGATTCTGCTATATGGATTGTATGACATCATGCCCAAGCACCAACCCATCTTGTACCAACTCACCTTGGACATGTGACCAATGCTAGCAGGCTTATACCTGTAGGTGTCTCCCAGCGCGCTACATTTTGAAGGGAAACAAAAATGGCGAATACTACAGAAAACGATTGCGATTCCAGACAATCACGGCGTGTCTTTGCCCCGACATCTGTTACAACTCACGTACAAGGAAATGCAGCACTTCGATATGCAAACCAACTGTTGATGGATATCACAGACCCACACAGGCTTCCGGTCGACTTATTTACTGATGTGAATTCTCAGTCATCATACCTTCAGTCGAGTTTGGCCATATTTACAGATACTTGATAGACTTTCCGCCTTCATACACAGGAACATCATTAAAGCCATTCTGCATACAAATATTAAGAGTCAGGATGGGTATCGAATACATCTGTATGCATACCGATACCGATACTGAGCACCCACAGAAAATACCGAGTACCCACCCCAGACAGCCAGTAGCATAGGCGCCGAAATGATTCAGTAGATTTAACATGTCTCACTCACGGGGGCGGGGTCGCGAATATTAGATAAATCCCTGCACAGCAGCTATCTGAATACACATCCCTGCTCAGCGGGCTAGACCAACATACCTGTAAGCACCAGGTTGCTGGTTTGATCTGCGGTCTCACCAATTTTTTTCAGTGAGTCTGACTGGGCACACACGGGGGAAAACATAAATCGGCGCCTATGTCTGTATGGCAACCAAAAGGAAAGGATATTCTCATTGTCATGAATAAGATAAGTTACTTGCCACTTCGCTAAACCAGTGATAATACTGTAAAACACATTGAATTGGACATGCTGGCACTTTTTCCGTGAATTGTTGCCTCCCAAACGAGCAAATGCCTCTGACAATCTCGTGGCTCCACGCGCTCCCTCGACTTCCGTACTCACTGTGGCGTCTTTTCTAATCATCACCACATAGCCCTGGAGGCTTCTCATGCTGGCGACGCTCCAGCGCCATCCATTTTCAGGGCTAGTTAATTCGGCAGGTGAGTTATTACACACTCCATAGCCAGACTTAAGATTTTCCGTAACTTCTGCATCCCAAAGTTGACATTTTCCATAACTTTTCCCCGTTGCCGAAAATGGCTAAGCGGCACGTACCCGTCCATAAAATTTATGAATTTTAAAAAATATGCGATTGAAAAGTATTGAAAAGTACAGGACCCCATTTTCCAACTGCGCGAAGTGTCAGGCATTTCAGCGATTTTGAAATGTAGAATTTAAATGAAACGTTGGTGTGTTTATTTGGAGTTCATTAGCATGTCATGTGGAAGGCACCTATAGAGCTTTGGAACTAACGTCACACCATTTTTCAGGACTACAAAACAAAGAAAAGACAGGCCATTTTCAACATGGGCAGTCAACTACACAACAGGCCCGAACTTTCCTGAAGTTATTTGTCCATCTAGCTTCCCTTAGTTCTACAGTTAGCAGTTTGTTGTTGGACCGGTAAGATGGCGCCTCAACCACATAGACATCAACACAATCTGCCGACCACGCCCCATTACGTGATATCACATTCCAAAGCTCCTCTTGAGCATTCCCTGATGAAGGCCTAGAGCCGAAACACGTTGGCAATGATTTGACCTTGTCTAGCCATGTGCAAATAAAGGCTTTTTATTGTTTCTCAACTTTTGGAGTTCCTCACTTTCTTTGATAATCTTTGTCAACTAGACAGGTTTTAGATTTGATTTAACTCTAGAACGTTTCAATTGTCATCCAACTATCATCATCAGCTAGGAGTTAAACTGGGCTTATATTCACAGCTGCAGGTCATGAGGCCACACCTGTGTCAGTCTGTCTTTTCTCAGTCTCGTACCAATTTGATGTACAATCAATGCGTCCAGTCGACTCCAGTCTCAGCTCCGAGGCAGTTTTGACAAGCCTATCAAACCTGGCTAGGAGTTTTGATGGGTTTGTGGGACCCTCCTCCTAAAGTCTCTCCTCTGATTATGACATGTCTGAACCTGTCCAGAGTGGCAACTAACGAGCTGCAGCTGTCACCTGTGAACGTCTGATTTACACTAACTATCTCTATCTGTGATCACTTTCTATCGTCTCAAAAAATATATTTTTAAATGAAATAATTTTTTCATTTCATGCTGTGTATCACTTGACTCTTGACCTTAACCCTAAAACTGCAGATTTTCTGTGCGTAAGAGTCCTCCTGACTGTCCTGACTTCATGACACAAAAGTTTGTTTCATGAATAATTGCCCATTGCACCCAAATGAAGATGAAATATTCAATTACACTTGAACAATAGAAAATCTATCTCATTTTACTTGACTGACCTCCTCCATATCTCCACACCTGCCCGCTCTCTTCCTGCTCCTCGTCACCATGGGGAGTAGAGCCTTCAGCTGCTCTGCTCCCCAGCCCTGGAACACTCTCCCCCCCTGACCTCCGCAACACCGACTCGCTGCCACACTTCAAATCCATGCTCAAATCTAATCTGTTTAGACAAGCCTGTTCACTATGGCCATAACTGCACCGTCCTCTTTTATTTATGCTGTTTTTACTTTGTATTTTAAGTGTTTTTAATTGTTTACTTGTTGATGTAAGGCAACCTTGAGTGTCCAGAAAGGTGTGTAATAAATAACATGTATAATTATTATTAAATCAGAAGAAAAAAATCTTATTCCATTGGCTGATGTACTTTATGAATTACTTAAAATGAAGTGAAATATTCCAAATGCCAGTCATTTTAATTCATCTCGATACAAGTTTTGTAGTGAATAAAACTTTCTCCAATTTGAATCTGTTAAAATAGTGTATTTCTCAGATTCTCACAGATTGTTGCTGATTGTTGCACAATTACTTACTTCAAGAAATGTTTCGTGGGAAAGGATTGCGACTCAATGGAAATCGTTCTGCTACCCCCTTTTGGGTCCCGACCCACCAGTTGAGAACCACTGCACTAGACAACACGGGTGGACCTGGCACTGGGCTGGAACTGCTATGTCTTCAGAACCGAGCCAAATTACTTCTGAGATCAATAAAGTCTAATCTTATCAATTTATCAAAAAAAAACAAAAACTTTGTCCCATATGGGCAAACGTAAAACGTAACGTAATATCCATCCATCCTTAAGTCCACAATCCGTGGCAAGGTAGAACATATACATAATTTATACAATAAGGAATAAGAGGATAGGGCTCAGTGTGCCATACTTCCCCCAGCGTCATTGCGATACAATAGTGAGAAAAAATGTACACCAGTATATACAGTCAATCTCAAAAGTATGCGTACCCATGACAAATTTTGACTTAAAGTTGTTTTATTCAACCAGCAAGTTTATTCTTGATTGTAAATGACACAGGTGTCTCCCATAAGATAATAACATTGTGTACAAGAGGCATCATTGCGGAAAAAATATTTCACAAGTTTTATTAACATTTGATCAAAAGTTATTTTTCCATCTAGCCAAATGGAATTTGGCATGTCCAAAATTATTCATACCCTTTGCAAACGGTCACAGTCAATGGGAAAATCCAAAGTTCTACACCAGGGGTCACCAACCTTTTTTCAGCCGAGGGCTACTCCAAGAGCAATGTTGTTCGAGGGCTACCAGTTAAAAACAAATCCATCCATCCATTTTCTTCCGCTTTATCTGGGGCCGGGTCACGGAGGCAACAGTCTGAGCAGAGATGCCCAGACTTCCTGATCCACGCACACCTCCTCCAGCTCTTCCTGGGGGATCCCAAGGTGTTCCCAGCCTAAAGACCTGGTCTTTCCAGCGTGTCCTGGATCTTCCCCAGGGCCTCCACCCAGTGGGACGTGCCTGGAACACCTCTCGAGGGAGGCGACTAAGAGGCATCCGAAACAGATGCCCGAGCCTCAGCTGGCTGGTGGATAAAGCGCTATATAAAAAAATATATATATATCAATCAATCAAAGTTTATTTCTAGAGCACTTTACAACAACACTTGGCCGACCAAAGTGCTTTACACCAAAACAAAACGTAAAAACATTAAACATGGATATGACAGTCTTAAGTGTCTTATATAGATATATATATATATATATATATATATATATATATAGATATATATATATATAGATATATATATATAGATATATATATATATCTATATATAATCACAGTAAAGGGTACCAAGAAAAAAGCGCAATACCTTGAAATTCTCAACATTAAGCAGTCTGCAGAGAAACTTGGCCTTGGCCACCAGTGCATATTTCAGCACGACAACCACCCAAAACAGACAGCTAAACTAGTGAAGAATTGGTTGGCGGACAAAAACATGAATGTTTTGCAGTGGCCTAGCCAGAGTCCGGATTTGAGTCCAATTAAAAATCTGTGGAGGGTGCTAAAGATCAGGCTGATGGCAAGGAGACCCTCCAACCTGAAAGATTTGGAGCTCATTGCTAAAGAGGAATGGGTAAAAATACCAGTGGAGACATGCAAAAAGCTTGTCGGCAATTATAGAAAACGTTTGATTGCTGTAATGGCCAGTAAAGGTTTCTATTAATTATTGAGAAGAGTATGAATAATTTTGGACATACTACTTTTTGTTCAAATGTTAATAAAAGCAGTGAATTTTTGTTTTTCCGCAATGATGCCTCTTGTACACAATCTTATTATCTTCTGGGAGACACCAGTGTCATTTACCATCACGAAAAAACATTCTGGTTGATTAAAAGTAACTTTAAGTCAAAAGTTGTCAGGGGTATGAATACTTTCGGGGGGTTGACTGTATATATTTTCACTGTATGTAAGAATCACGGTTTTGACTGCCCATCTTACCATCATTGGACATGGATGTTTTTGTTGCTCTGCCTGTGGTTGTAATGGATCACACTGTATCGAAGTTTCCTGACAAAACCGTGAATTAAGTAATAATAATAATAATAATACATGGAACTTATATAGCGCTTTTAAAGGACACAAAGACGCTTGAGTAGCATTGTTCCTGGTGCGTTCGAGGCCCTGTGTCTTGTGCAGTAAAAGAGGATTACATTTACAAGGCTGCACCTCTGATAAAACGCGGTGTTAATGACCAGCTCGACCACATGGCCCTGCTCTCAGTGAACAGGGGGATTTCCCACACTTTTACTGAGCCTTTGAACACAACCTCTCAAGTCAAGCAGCACAAGTGTAGAGGTGAAGATCTGAGGAGCGGCAGCACGCTGTAGAAACATGCTCCCAATAACTCTGGGCTTGATGGTTTAATCCTCAAGACCATCAGTGGAGACTGTAGAGGAGCAGCTCTGTCTTTGTGTCCACGGGCAAGACACCTCAGACATATGATCCGTGTTTGTGAGGTACGTTCATGTTTTGGCTGGACATTGTTTCATCTGGTCAACATCAACCATCAACCACATGTGTTTGAATATTGTCACCACCACTTTTTTTTTCTTAATTTGACCTCATTTCATTCACGCTGAGAGAGAAGACTGCAAACTTTGAGACAGATTTTGTTTCATGTTGACTTTTTGTATCTAAAAGTCATTTAACGGGTACGACTTGATTTAAGAATATTATCTTGTTTAGAGCAGGTGTGACTAGATTAGACATATTTACTACGGTCATCTAAATGATTCATGACTCGTAATCTCGCTTGAATTAGGAAAATAAAACTGCCAAAAGGACAAGACCAATTTTCTTACCCCATTGGCAAATAAAGTTAAATGAAAAAGGAACTAAGTTGAAATCTATTGAAACAAGTCAAAAACACCTTAGAACAAGTTAGAATTACAGTAGGTCAAACTTACTGAATCTTAACTCGGCAATGCAGCTCAAATTTTAATAAATAATAATTAATTTAGGTAATTTAACTTATCAATCAATCAATATTTTTTTGTAACGCACAATATCACAACAGGAGTCGTCTCAGAGGTCGGTACAAACACAAAACAAATCAATATCAAACATCAAACAATCAAATTAAATGACAGCCTGAGGTTTCCCACGTCCTTAGACACTCCCCCGCGGCCAGGAACAACTCAAAACCACATGGGACAAATACATATTTACTTTTTTTGTATAGATGACAAATCATTTAGTACAGGTATCGAAAAAGGTCAGATACCGATATCGTAAACCAGGTATCGTTAAAGTACTAGTATCGGAAAAAAATAAAAAGAACAATACCCAGCCCTAGTCGAGGTGCTAGTGCAACCCGCATAGAAGTTGGTAGCCTTTGCTCTTCTTCAGGAGCTGAGCGACTCCTTCAGTGGAGACCGAGCAGCAGCTCTTTCTTTGCCTTATCTTATGATGAGTGAAAGCTGGAAAGTAGCACGTATCTTTTTGTGGGTTGCACTGAGTCAGCCATTTGGGTTTCTTATCATATTTGTAACTGAGAGAAGGCTGTGTGCGAACACTTGTAAATGACCACCTTAATTCCTGGTTCTGCATGATTATGACACTAGGTCACATGACCACATGTGCACTCTCCTCCCCAAAGACACTCTCGGCCAATCATGTCATTTGCACCACTGGTACAAGCCTCCTGTGCTTCCTTTGCAGAAGTCTTTCTGTATGTAGTTTGATTAAAGCCTGGTTGGTTGTGCAGCTGGGAGTGTGCCGATATTCCCACAGCGCTATGTGCCTGCGGCCCTGCCACGGCCCTATGTGCCCATGGCCCTATGTGCCCACGGCCCTATGTTCCTAAATAATAATAATAATAATGCATCGGTTTTATATAGCGCTTTTTTGGACACTCAAAGACGCTTTACATGGCATTATTCTTTCACTCTATACTTGGTGGTGATAAGCTACTATTGTAGCCACAGCTGCCCAGGGGTAGACTGACAGAAGCGAGGCTGCCAATTTAAAGCCCTATGTTCTTAAAGCCCTATGTTCCCACAGCCTTATTCCCTCATTGTAAGGTTTTTTTGTCTTTCCAAAATTAGGCCCTATGTTCCCACATTTCCTTCATCATCAATTTGCATCAGATTTTATCCCCATTTCTCCCAATTTGTTAGTCAATTACAGCCAGCTTATTATCCAGTAGCAGTAGACGCCCCTAACCCTAAGAGGCCTGTGGGAACAGAGGGCTGACCCCGTGCGGCCGGCCACACCCACCGTATTGCCGTACGTCTGGAGGGGGTTGAACCATTCAGACTTCTACGTTGCTCCTCTATGTTCACAGTGAGCTTGATCAGGGGCCGCTCCAGCGTCCGCGGCATAGGCACCGATTTATGTTTTTCCCCGCGGGTGCCCAGTCAAATGGGGGGAGATTATGGGATAGTTACTCTAGCCCACTAAGCTACCAAGGAGTGTATTTGTGCTGTGGCTGTGCTCCTATTTATCTAATACTCTGCCCCGCAGCACCCACAAGATCACAAAAACAACAAACAAATGATTGATAAAAGCTTTTATTTTAGAGAACGGTATTTTTCACAAATATCTGCATTTACAATGAAGGACGTTTCTCAAGAGGAAGGATTAAAACCAAAGTATGACCAGAATCCCCTTTTCTCTTCTTTTCCAGTGCTCTCTATTTGAATTCTAAAATGACTTGTCTTACAATGGACACGTTTGAATGTAACACAAGCCTCTAAGACTCTTTAGATCAGGGGTAGGGAACCTATGGCTCGGGAGCCAGATATGGCTCTTTTGATGACTGCATCTGGCTCTCAGATAAATCATAGCAGGCATTTCTTAACATTTCTGTTTTTAGTATTGTGACACAGGGGCATATTTTATCATTAAGCAGCTTTGGAAAATTGGAAAGCATTATCAATTTTAGCCTATAAAAAACAGAGCTAATAAATACTGCCTAATAATAAACATTTACTATTTCATAACTAAATTGTTAGACCCCTAGTAAGAACTATTTTATGTATTGATAACTCCAGCATATCAATGTTATACCCTTATACCCTAAAGTTGTTGGTCGCGTTTAAAAATTCACACATTTAGTTGTATTCAGGGTTAAAAAAAACAATATTGTATGGCTCTCATGGAATTAAATGTTAAAATATGTAACTTTTTTTGGCTCTTTTAGCTAATAAGGTTCCCGACCCCTGCTTTAGATTGTACAACCGTAAAATCCCATCTCAGGCAGAAGTGCATCTTACACATTCCGTAAATGATTATCCAGTACTTTTCACAAGGGGGAAAATTATACAACAGAGACAATTTACTTTTCAATACATACCTTAATACAGGATTTCATTTAGTCAGTAGTTGAAAAAAATAGGGTTTTGGCTTTTAATAAGTTGTACTGACATCACATTTGAGTCAAAATAGGCTGTATTCACGTGTAGGGATATCGAGATTAACTGGTTTTATGATTTTACCGCGACTATAACAGCTCACAGTACGTTCATCGATTGAATTTTAGGATTCAGGGTTAATGGTTTCTCATGAGCCACAGTTTATATGTGTCCGAATGGAGCGGCAGGTTAAATAATCCAGTGTGCAAAGATTTTATTCGTCTTCTCATGATCAATGCATAACGCATGTTGGTGAAAGTGAATGTGCAAGTGAAAGTATAGGCTGAATGTTCAATAGGTTTTAAACAACAATCACATTAATATTACTATTCTAAACCTGACCTACTCCCGGTCTAAATGTCTAAACCTGGTCTTAACCTGGTCTAAACGTGACCTAAACCCGGTCTAAACCTGGTCTAAACGTGACCTAAACCCGGTCTAAACCTGGTCTTAATGTGACCTAAACCAAAAATCTGCATTTTGACAATTACCATAGAATGTTGTGATGTCACGTGAACACAACCTATTTATAGCAAACTTAAAGCCACACTGTGTAACATTTCACCCAAAGAATATAATTAAACACAAGCATTTATTTCAGTGTTACACTGTATACCTGGAAAAATGCCTCTTTATTGTGAGCGGACTTGTCTTTCCTGGATCTGGAAGCGGGACATCACAGCTCGTCTCCATGGAGGTTTGACTAACGTAAGGTTTAAATGAAGCTTTCCTCCAAATGTTTTATTTATATACAATAACCCTCAGCAGAAACAGTAGAGAGGGGAGCAACAAAACGGTTAACACCCCCTTTCGAGGCAAACTAGAGGCTGCATCCATTGAAATGAATGGGGAAACAACGGCTGAGATCTTCACATTTACGTCTGAAAAATAACATTCTATGTGTTTTATATATTTGTCTAATATAAAAGAGAAGCAAATGAAGAGATTTTTTTCTGTAGTAGATTCACAGAGAGGACAGTTAATGTTTTAATGTGGCTAAAGTTAGCAGGAAGTTAGCATGTTCGGACTTCAATATAAAGTGTTTAGCCGTTCATAGTTTAAAAACCAAGCAATATTGATACATAAGGAGCTGCAGAATTACACAGAGTTATATGGGCATTTGAATTTGATCTTGTATTTGATCAAATTAAGTCACTATGATGGGCTAAACACATTATATTGAAGTCTGAACATGCTAACTTCCTGCTAACTTTAGCCCACTTAAAAACATTAGCTGTGCTCTCTGTCAATCTTCTACAGCAAAACATATCTTTATTTGCTTCTCTTTTATATCAGACAAATACATACAAAACAGTAAATGTTCTCTTTCAGTCGTAAATGTGAAGGTCTCAGCCAATGTTTCCCCATTCATCTCAATGGTCTCTGGTTTACCTCAAAAGGGGGCATTAACCTTTTCGTTGCTCCCGTCTATTTTTTAGTTGAATAGCAACGTATCACATAGATTGTTCAGCAGTGTGGCTTTAATTGATAAACCTATGCACATTCATATGTTATACTTTGGGAGAAAGGAAAATCAAATGACCATAATGATGCACAGAAACGGAAAAAGTACAAGATATTATAAAAAATAGAGGGACAAGGGAAGTGTCTGCTACATGTTACTGACTGGAATTAGACAGGTTTAATGTAAGTACATGGAGGCACATTACAGGGAAAATAGCTCATACATAATTTTAATATGAATTTGGTTTATTCAGTACCAAATAAAAAACTACTAATGGACAAAAGCTTAAGTCAGTTCATCAATTAAGGAAACGTGGAATGACTTGACTTTAGAATTACGTCACTTAGACATTATTTTCAACGAGAAAGACTGATCACAAACACAAAACTGACACTTTTCAACAGTTTTCTCAAACTCGTATATCAATATAACACGCCGAGCTCCCCCACCACCACCTCAATCTGAATCTCGAAGGACAGAGAAGTTGGGGGACCCTGGGTGGTGGCCTCTCTGGGGAAGTTGACCGGGAAGAGGCTGAAGTGGCTGGGGTGTTTTTAGTGGGGACGAGGAAAGCCAAGGAGGCCCTGGATGGTGGTTCTGTCTCAGGGGAAGATGGATCAAAAGTGGCTGAGTTCTGGATGCTGCCGTTAAGGCGAAACACTGCAGGTGAATGGGGAAGAGGTTTACAGTGAGGGGTATCAGTCTGGAACCTTCGCTGCATATTAATGACAAGAATATGACGGGAAATGGATTGCAAGCTTCCTGTCATTTTAGGTGTAAAAATGTGTATATTTTCGATGACTAAATATAAATAATTGATGGAGACAGGTTTAAATCTATGGTTTGATTTTGTTGATATATTACCGTATTTTCCGGACTATAAGTCACACTTTTTCTCATAGTTTGGCTGGTCCTGCGACTTATACCCAGGTGCGACTTACTGTATATATTAAAATTGATCATTTCACATTTTCACACTGACTCTGTTCTTTAAGCTATAGTTATCTGAATAACTGTTAATATGTTACGCTAACATACCAGACACCTATTCAGTTAATTGTTTATCTTCGTGCAGCTGAATAACCATCAATGTGTGACATACAGCCCGGAAAATATGGTAGTTACAAAGATTTGTTTAGAGGGGATTTGGGATATTTTGTTCAGTTTTTAAACTAGTTAGTGAATACATCTGTAAAAATTCAAGTTTCGTCTTGTTTTTTGGTGTTCAAAACTATTGAAAAATCCCTCTGAAAACACCTTCTAAATATTGTTAAGTACAAGACTGGAAAGTTGGGAGTGCACAACTTTGAAGTTACAATTTTCTGTGTAAATCTATGGAGAAATGTTGAATCAGTGCTATAATTAAACACCTTCTTGTGACGATTTGACATTTGTTTCGGTGTGGAAGTTTGTTATGTTAAGAGATTAAACTGGCCCAAAAACCAGAAAATTGGAAGAAGAAAAAAAATAATTTTGCCTGTAGTGTCTCCCCTTAATGAGTAGAGGAAAGCAGTGGGAGCTTCTTTGGCGAAGTTGATTGGGAAGATGCTGAAGTTGAGCTGTTTCTGGTGGGCAGAGGAGAGCCAAGGAGGTCCATGGATGGTACTTTTGTTTTCGAGGGAAGTTGTTAGGGAAGAGGCTGTTTTCCATGCGTACGGGATGGCCAAGGAGGTTCCTTGACCTCTTTCTCATTGAGTGTCTTTATATGCGCTAGAGTTTCCCGGTTTTAATATTCCGGTTTTGTGTCATATATTATATCATATAAACAGTTTCCCGATTATAACGAAACCTGGATACTCCTGGATATGGCTGGGATTTTCCAGCAGTAACCAGGTGATACCCGGTTTTGAGAACTTGTGTTTTCTTGGGCATGCGCTGTTCATTGTAAACAAACATGGCGCCGAAAACGAAGCCTCCTATGTCTGGAGTAGAGAGGAGACTGACTGTTTCATATTGACCGTCTAAACTAAAAGTAATCAACATTTAAGATTGAAAGAAGCATCATAATGCAGATTTACGTCAAACTGTTGCAGCTGGTTTTTCTACACGCACAGTCGCACTGTTGAAGGAGTACACGTGTGCGCTCGAGGTGGAAAACTTACAAAAAGAAAAACAAATGAGGCGAAACAGAAGATGAAGAAAAGTGCCGATAGTCCATCTACACTTACTTTGTTCAAACTTATGGATGAAATCCTGGGCCATCGTCCTCTGACACAGACGAAGGGGTTGATGCTTCGAAGATGAGCACACTCTGGGTCAGTTTAGTTGTTGGCTAATAATGCTAATAACACTGGCGCTAATCCTTATTTCTCTGAATCATATTGATGTAGATGACAGTATTTTCCTAAATATAAGTTGTGCGCCTGCGCCGGTGTAGCTTCAATACAAGAAGCCGGGAGACTTCATTTGATAATGTAAACAGGGGAGGGGAGTTTCCCAATTTCTCAGTGACATATAAACACCATGTCCTGAAAACTGCCGTAACCAGAATATAAAAACTTCCCAGTAATAAACGGGAAACTCTGGTACATATAAACACACTCATTGGGGCTGAAGTTGAGCAATCACTGATAGGAGTGGTGGAGGTCTCTGGAGATCCTTGGATGGGGAGCTTGGTTGGCCAAGGGAGTCCCCGGATGGTGAGATTTAAATGTTGTTGGTGTGCAGAGGAGAGTGGAAGGTGGTTTCTTTCTCAAACGAAATTGGTTGGGACTTGGCTGCGTTCGATGTGTTGCTGTTAAGCAGAGGAAAGTGGAAGTCGTCCACGGATGGATGAGGAGATGGTGGTTCGGTAGGGAATAGGCTTAAGATTGGGGTGTTTTTGGTGGACAAAGGAGAGTCAAGGATGACTCTCTCTCAGGAGCCATCTACTCTCTGTTGCCGGGTAGAGAAGAGTGGCTGAGATCTCTGGATGGATTTCTCAGGGGAAGTTGGTTGGGAAGAGGCTGAGAGGCTGGCTGTCGTTGGTGGGCAGAGGAGAGCGATATCCTTCGAAGTTGCGTGGGATGGATCCACTTGTGGAGCCAGAACTGTTACTCAGGGTCTCTATGCTGCCCTCTCTCTGCAGCTCTGGGAACAAAAAGAGAGACAAGAAGACAGGCATTTAAGAGGATTTCAATAAACAAAGATTGACAACTCAGCAGTGTTGATTTTGTTGATGAAATATTACTGTCATATTTTTTGAATGCTGCTGGTGGAGGTGGACAATGGAGTTAATCTTAATCTTAGCATAGACTTTATTTTGTTTTATTTTACAAGAGTGCTCCAATGTTGGTGTAGCATCATGTGATGAAGAATGAAAATGTTGAGTTTGTCGCCTTATGCTACTGTACAGTGTACACACATGCGATTAATACTGTACGTATTTGTACAAAAATGTCACGATATTTGCAGATTGAAATGTCATGTGAAAGATGGAGACTTATTACATTGGTATTAAAAATACTTTCTTATTAAATTACATTTCCAAGTAGCTTTCGTTTCCTTTTCTACACAGAAATGGAAATGTATTGTTTCAGAAAATAAGTTGTTTACTTTAGTAACTAAATCTATTAATTAAGTTTAAGCCTAAAATTGCTTAATGTTTTTGTCGACCAAAGTTGAACTAAAACTAAAATTACTAAAAATACAATTTCTTGTCAAAATTAACACTGCAACTAAGTTCTTCTTTTGAGTCAGCAATAAGTTATACAAAAAATGAATGTTGTTGTAGAATGTTGTGATGTCACGTGAAGGCAAACTATTAGAAACAAACCAACAAAGAAACGCAATAGCCACAAAGTAAAACAGTCAAAACAGGGACCCTTATTTCTCTGCAGTGGACATTATATTACCTAAATAACCGCAGCTACACGACCGTTCAAATTGGTTGCGATTTATCTGGCAGCCCACCCTCCATTAGACCCCCCTCCCTCCATTAGACCCCATTCCCTCCATTAGACCCCACTCCCTCCATTAGACCCCCCCTCCCTCCATTAGACCCCTGCTCTCGCTCCGACGCCTGGCTGTGCCCCTCTGATCCCTGCGTAAACCCTGTCGGCCTATTTCACTGCTCTCTAATCTGGCCCATTGTCTGTCCCCCGTTCCATTCAGCCGGTCCTAACCTCAGGACTAACCCGGCTCCCGTCCCTCTGCTGCCTGCGGACGCCATCAGGTAAAACAATACGCGCTCAGCAATGAAATACACACGCACTTTTACAACTGAATTTACGGTAAAAGAGTATGTCATGAGTGGAGCAGGCGCCCATGCTGCCTGGTAAAAGTGTTTGGGGATCGTATAAAATGGCTGCTTTGGTTGATAAGTTTTTGAGGCGGAGAAATTAGGCACGGTGCGGACAGGGAAGGCGATACAGAAGGTAGCGTTATTGGAACAGTGATTTGGATATCAGGTAACGGAACGGAGTAAGGGTGGGATCTGAAATCGGAGCACTGTGGATAAAATCGCAGCTGCAGAGTTAATAAGGTAATTCTTGACTTGGAACATTGGAACAGGAGGTTACGTTCACGTGACATCACAACATTACATGGTGGAGGGCAGCTGAAAATATGACCATTGCAACCACTGTATGTTGATTGTCAAAATAGTAATTTCTCTGTCATTCCTGGGCCAATCCACATGAAACAAAAACTGACATGAAGTCCAATGTCTTCTCTGTCAGCACATGTGAACTAAGGTCTGATTATTTTCTCATTTAAGTGTCCAAAAGTGGTGACAATATTCAAAACCATGTGCATGATGTTGGTTGGTTGGTTGGATGGTTTATAGAAAGCACCTGGAGGCATAAGAATAAAATGGCAGGTTTGATCAAGTATTAAGCAAAGAGACGCAGCGTAGGAGGAAACTCGTATTTCTGGATATGAAGAATCTCGAAGAGTCTCGCGTGCATAAAGTGAGATGTTTTATGTACAAGATCAGTGCAACGTTTCCACAAGTATGCCTGCCTCAGGCATTAGCAAAAGACAAACAATCAACCCCCCACTGTCTTCCACTGTACGACTGGAATAAAGCTCCTAATGTAATTAACACAATTCTGTTACGACCCGGCTCAAAAGCCGCAACAAACAATGAGACCGGCTGGGTAAAAGGTGCACAAAAGGAATATTTATTTACATAAAGAAAAAGAATAACATAACCAAACCAAGCCGAAACTAACAAATGATAACTAAACTCAAATGTGCATGGTGGATGAAGGAGCAGCGTCCAGCTGCTAGGCAGGAGCGTGCAGAGAGGAGAGCAGCCAGGGCCACCGCCCACAGCAGAGCCTTTATGGGGCGCGGCTCCAATTAGCCGGATGAGCAGCACCTGCAGCAGAGAGGCAGAGGGAGGAGCAACCACAAGAGCAACAGGACCCCTCCCCAAACCCCCAACTATGGCCAGGGCCGTAACACCTCCCCCCTACAAAAAAGGGACCCTTACAGGGCCCTAAACAGACCCACTTTAACATTTTTATCAGCCTTTTAATCAGTTAAGTAGGCAGGTAGCACGTACATTTACAAAGAAAATCCGACCACAGGAGCAGGACAATATTTTCTTTCAGCCAGACAGCCGATCTAATTTACCTCTAGGCTGAGACAATGCGTTTGCCACAAACAACATTGTTCAAGCGTTTTGGGCTCAATCCCAAGAGGCGAATCGGACGGACCCAGATCAGCTACAGGAGCAGACCCACCACGATGAAGGGCCAGGAGAGAAGCCAAACACAGGGCACAGGAATGGACCAGGCGAAGACACACGGAACACACTACACAGAAAAGAGGCACGACGAGGAGCAGCACAGAACAAAAACTTGCCATTTCAGAACAGGACTGGACA
>OMNZ01110061.1:0-11436 GCA_900303255.1 Lesueurigobius sanzi
TACTCTGTAGTTGAAGTGTAGGACGTTTCGATCTTACTCCAAAGATCGTCATCAGCTACTGAAGGCTTGGAGCACGCTGTGGGTTTATAAAGGGAGACAATGGACCCTCGTCAAGTAACTTTAGCATGTACTTTTAGCACTAAGAGAGGAGGGGCTTAGAGGCTGACTCCTCCTGCTGGTTCACTGCCTTTATAAACCCACAGCGTGCTCCAGGCCTTCAGTAGCTGATGACGATCTTTGGAGTAAGATCGAAACGTCCTACACTTCAACTACAGAGTACAGATGAAGACTGAAGAATTTTTGCCTACGATGGACAACTCCTGTACGACTGAGAACCTACACAAACCTAAACATAATTGATCCTGGAGGGTCATAGGGGTCGCTGTGATCTAAAGCAAAGGTGCCTTGCTGCACCCGCAAAGCCACTGGGTCACTAAAAGGTAGAATACACACTAATATATTTGTTTTTTCACTTAAAACGTCACAAAATGTACTTTAAAGTAAATGTGTTGCTCCTGCATCTGTACTACTGTATTTTGGGATAGATCAGGCTGCCATTGAACGACTGCAGGGTGTACAAAAAGCAGCTGCTTTCAACACATTTCAACACATCACTCCTGTCCTGATGTCACTGCACTGGCTTCCTGTTCGAGAGTGCAGTACAAATTGTTGATGATTGTTTTTAAATGCATTCGGGGTCTGGTACCTTTGTATTTAATTGAACTTTTATCTTTTCATGTTCCTGTTCAAACCATGAGGTCTTCCTCTCAGTTGCTCCTGAATGTTCCCAGATCTAAACGTCAGAGCCGCTGAGTCACTCGATCACTCCTAAAAACGCACCTTCTTTCACTGGCTTTTAACGCAAGTTGAGCTGATATAATGCATTATGTGATGTTATTATTGTTTTGTAGCTTGTATTGTGTTTTTAATTGTCTAACTGTGAAGCACTTTGGGCTGCTCAAGTTGTAGAAACAAAATAAAATTGACATTGACATATAGTTTCTGAAAGAAGTCTGACCTGACTTTAACTTATAGACAAAACATTATTATATTTTTCCTCTCACATTGACGTCAGCTTTTGTCTTGAGTTCACTCTTTAGAACACAACTTTGTGTCGACTGAATGGAGTACGAACCAAACAGACTTTGTGTCACCGGCATTTAAGCAGCCTGACCTCATCTACATGGAGGTCTGAATATGCTCTATACAGGTCTAACGGGCTCATGCTGAGAGGTGACGTCTGAGTGCAGAAGACACCTTCTATGGGGTCTGACAGAAGGCCTTGGACCCATTTTCTATCATAGTATTGACGAATAATGCTGTGTGCAAAGGGAGAGTCAAATCATAAAGGTTGTGCATTCACTTTTACAGTAGAGTACTCTAAATCCTAATCATAAGCACCCAAATGATCTCGAAAGAGGTATTTTTTATTCCATGTGTTATCCCTAGAGGTCCGCCACTTGATGAAGTATTAGGTACGAAAGCGTAGTCCGACTTGAGAAATTGAGCTCACATTCGGCCACATTCTGAACACAAGCAGAACTGAAAAGTTATATTTGCACTAATGTGGTAGAAGGTAATGCCCTTGTGATCTAACTAACAGGGAGTAAGGGCCAAGACGCACCGAGACAAAGAAGATCAGTCAAAACTTCACCACTGTAAGATTTTATCAATATACCGTCAATGGACTTCATGTGGATTTACAGGCAGACGCCGATGTGAACTGCTGACACACTGGGGCTGTAAAGCATGGCCCTCGCCGTTGAAAAGAGTGAGATACGAGAGTGAGTGTTGTTTTAGATACAACCCTGCAGAGGCTTAGTTAACCACACAAAAGGATTTCTTAACAAAAGGCTCCACTGTTACGGGGTTAACGATGCAAGTGTTGTTTATTTTGATGGAAGGATGGTTGTATAAAGAAATTCAAAGATAATTTTAACAAAGACCGTGCTCATTCAACTCATAAAACACACACTCGAGAGCGATAGATTAGCTGTAAAAGTTCATGGGCAATTTACAAAACTCCGTCTGGCATCATATCTGGTCAAGGTTTCTATAGGTCAGTCCAAGGCCCCGTCCACACGAAGACAAAACACTTATAATTTCAAAAACGCTCTCTGTACACATGGAGCCCATTCAGTTAATGTGTGCATCCACATGGATCTACTCATTTGTGTGGAAACGCTGTAGTACAGCTGCCAGGCCTGTGTGTGGCGCTGTGACACCACTAGAGGACACCTCCCAAAGCAGAACACAGCAGTAGACTTGTTCTAATGTAAACAGACTCATCACGGTGAAATTAAACTATTCCGTGGATTTATTTTTTTATATACAGAAGAAACAAAGAGGAGGATTTATGTTAGAGATTTTACAGGATGAGAGAAGAAATGCTGTCAGTGAACGGACTGTAGCTGTCAGTACAAAAACACAGACAGAAACAGATATTTTGGGGCTTTTTTCCGTGTGTATTGCATGCTTGCATTGAAGCCGAGGAGAAGTATCACGGGAAGAACAGCGCTGGATTGGGTTGATAAAGCCATTACAAGGTCAGTAGATTATGCAAAACATACACAACGCTGGCGCTGTGACGTCATCGTTTTAGGAAAGCTGCGGAGAGGCAGTAACAACGGAGGTGGAAAATGGTGTTTTGAAATCTTTCCACCCTGAGATGTGGTTTCAAACTTTATCATTTACACCCCCCAAAACACCGGTTTCGTGTGGATGATACACCTGTTTGATTGCGTTTAGGCCTGACTTCGTCTTTGTGTGGACGGGGCCTAATATAAGAAACCAATTAGCTGATATGAAAGATAATATTCTTTCCATTCATTCACCTACTTCATCTTAATATGATTCTGTACAAGACAAACCTAGATTCACTAATTGGTGATATTTAACCCTTTAAACCCAGGACTAACCTTTTAAACCCAGGACTAAACTAGGACAAAGGCAATGTCCCAATTCAAACCCTAGCCTACTCCCCTCTAAAAATGCCCCTCGGCAGCAAGTCAGCTCTGGACCAGACTTGCGGCCAAGGGAGTATACCATAATGCCTTGCAAAGATAGCCAGCTGCAATTTTCTGTAACAAGATGGCGGCTACCGGTGGAAACGACAATTATTATAATTATATATTCGCAAATAAGCCTGTAAAAATTCTGAAATGTGTTGGGATGTGTTAGTTAGATGTACAGTATACAAGACAGTATTTTATTGTATATAAAATATGTTTTTAGTCCTTTTAGTACTTTAGTCCTTTAGCAATAAATACAGTTCAGCACATGCACTCTCACACATGTGTATCCATATGAACATGCCCACCCCTCCACTCCCCCTAAAAATTATGAGAAAAAAATTCCTAAAACCAAAAATCATGAATGTAACTTCACTCTCCGGGTGTTAATTGTTCATGAGTGATTCAGGTGCTGGGGGAACATGCAAACTCCACATAGACAGCTTTGTGCTGTGAGGCAAGTTTTTAATTGTTTGGCCTTGGCACAAAGCTTGAGGCATGTTTCAATATTTGCCTCGCTATGATCATAATAATTATATTTTAAAATTGTTTACTTTAAGCCGTATTACAAAGCTGGTTCATTGCGTACACACTGTATACTACTAGGGTTTTTAAAAGTACTTTGATATTAAAATTAATATTAAAAGTGGTATCGACGTTCAATTAATTTGGGTGTATCCCAAAAACGTTCCTCAATCTAAATGGCTTTCTGGATTTCAGTAAAGCACTATATCTAAATACATTTGTTGTAAAACTATAGGATCAGAATACTGCAGAATACTGGTGCAGGACCATGTTGAAAGGAGCAGGCTGAGATGGAAACTGTGACACTGACGAGTGTAGAAGAACATGCTCTTCATTAACTACTAATATTGTGTCTTTACAATGTAGATCAGGAATGGGCAACTGGAGGCCCGGGGCCCGCCTCCTCACTCAGTGCGGCCCGTAGATAATTTCTTAAAATAATTTAAAAAATGTATTAAATTATTTATAATAAAATTTAAACGCACCTGAAACAATCCATTGTAATTATACTGCTGACCGATAGAGGGCATATCCTATGTAAACCTTGGCTTCCCCCATCAGCGAGGAAGAAAGACAGGAGCCATGGCCACAAACAGTGGAAAAAAGAAAAAACTCAACCAAGAATATCGCACCTTTCAAGCTAAATGAAGCAGAGTATCTCTTCACCGAATTCAAAGGCAAACCCATGTGCCTAGTTTGCTTATACACAATATCAGCTATAAAAGATTACAACCTAAGTTGCCACTACAAAACCCTGCATAAAGATAAATATGAGAAGTATACTGGAGCTTTGTTAAAATGCACTGAATGTGAGCTCTTTGCACTTTGTTTCTTTTAAACCAAATTTTTTGTCTTTGTTGTTCATCAAGGACATCATGTTAAAATGCATTCTATGTGGGAAATAATTGTATGTTGTTCAATAAACATACAGGCATAAATATACAAAAATGTGTTCTTATTTAAAATCATTTTGTAGCTTCTCTCATATGCAATTAGTTGAAGAGCGTGGTCAATGTGGCCCTCCGATGGTGGTGATGAAATATTTTGTCCCTCCTTATCATGGCAGTTGCCCATCCCTGATGTAGATAATAGACCTTTCTCAGCTGACATCATCAGCAGCGGAACGTATGTTGCAACAATGGGTTGCTACAAGAAATTAAAATCAAAACATTGTATATCTCTATGCTCTGACCATTGGTGGGCAGCAAAAGTCACATGACGGGTCCTGAGCTCCGACAAATGAGCATTTGTTCAGATATCATTGTCTGACCTGACCACTCAAGTGCTGAACCGTCTTGGAGAGCGTCAAGACCAGTAACACCATTGTAAAGAACAGCTAATAACATGCAGCGGGTGGAGAAAATCAGCGGAATGCCAACCAACAGGCCGGAGTTCCATTCCAAGTCACATGACTGAGAAAGGTCTATACAGAGGAGATGGTAAAAAAGATTAAATTTACTCTGGCAATGACATTTTAAAAGTTGTTTTTTTTGCTGTGGTATTGCAATCGGCATTGAGGGTTGCACTTAATTAGTATTGAAATCGAGTTTGAAATTTCAGTATCGTGCCAACCCTACTAGACACACAGCAAGATGGTTCAGTCATTGATATTAAAGTTAAAGTAGTGCGTCATCTGGAGTTGACTGGTCCCTGTGTCCCCGCTCCACTTCTCTCCGTTCACACACAGTCCACACTGACAGTGTGGCTGTCACTTTCCACATCGCCTCATTAACGGACTGACAAAATGTCAGCACTGAGCTAAGACTGGAAACAAGCTTCACCAGGTTTAACACGGCCGCTGAAGATAAGTTAGACTGTATGTTGTGGTTATGTAATTCTGCTTCAAAGCTCATTAACCTGCAGTGCGTGTGAGTGACAATAAAGGGCTTGGTTTGTATCCTTATACAGAGTGCTTCAACGCATATGGTATGGAGGGGTGTGGACAAAATATTAAATGTTATTAAATATTCATGTACTTTTTTTCTATTTTGGAAAGTTCAATGCTCCCAAAACAGAAAGGTGGCCACTTCCAATATTTTCATTATCCAGACTATATATTGATAAATGATAAGCAAATGTATTGTGACTATGGTAATGTGGGTTTATTCTGTGCCTGCTCCCTGACTTAACAAAAACAATGTTCCTGCAGAATAATGTGTTTAGTCTAGAAGCTGCTGATATTGCCTCTGCCACAGTGCATCAGCAGCCGCTGCTCTGTTTTATCCTCACATGGAACACCTCCTAATATGAGCCACCTATAGATATTTCTAAGGTTTATGTAGCTCCCTCATGTACAACCCTTCACAAATTCATTTAACTTATAGTTTATAAAATGCAAGACAAAACACGTCTTGGGAAATAAGTAATAGCTGGGCATTCAGGCATTTTATCTCAGATCCATTTTATGTGTAAAAAAGAAAAACAAGTTCCACCATAACATCAAGTCTGTTTTCCAAAAGCACTAGTTATTAGGATCATCAAACAAAATAATGCACAACTACAATATTTTATTTAGAATTGTAATTAGAGTATGTTACCAATCTATTTACGGTGTCACTGGCCGCCATTACTTCAAGGCTGTTACGTTACTACGCAAATCATTGTTTCTGGCTCAGAAATTACTGAATTATCAGGCCCTGCTTCACAGCTAAAACATTGTTCAACCAAGGTGCAGCCTTTTCTATTTGGAATCTTCCCTGATTCACAGGGTTCACTCAGGTCGCCTAAACACCTCAGACTTCACTGGAGCGAATACAAACGGACAGGTCATTACAGGCACCAGTAACCGTGGTAACAGCATCCACCAGGACCACAGTCACAGGTAAATGATCTTTTATTTGGTGTTTCACGTTTTTAAACATCCTGCATGGAGATTAGTTATGCTGACACCTCTTGTAACCATTACGAGAATGAAGAATATATTTTTGGTATACAATATCAAAAACGCCTCACCTAAAATTTGACGGGGATATTTTCTTCCTCTTTGCAACATTTTGTTCCTATCAGTCAAGAATAACCTCAGATCTTTTTCTCTCAAACAGTTGCGTCTCAAGCCAAAAATATACACTCCCTTTCTTCAAAACTGTCCTTTAACAAACTAAAAACTTTACACTGGATGTAAATAGGTCACTAGAGGAGACTTCTGCCTTTAGTCTTGAAACTAAAGGTTATATGTTAATTTGATGCTAACACATGTTAAAATAGTGCCTGTCATTTACACTCAGCTTCAATTACTTAGTTTAGTTTATATTCTGATTGAGTCTTTAGATCTCTCCTTTAAAACACATATTAACCAGGCCTGTAAAACAGCACTTTTTCACTTTTACACATTTCAAAAATGAGACAAAATCTTGCCTAATAGTGATGCAGAAAAACGTATTCATTCGTTTGTCTCATCAAAGTTGGACTACTGTAACTCCCTGCTGGCAGCGTGTCCAAAAAGTTCTCTTCGAGGCCATCAACTCGTTCAAAATACAGCTGCTAGAATATTAATAGGGACTAATAAAAGAGAGCATACAACTCCAGTGCTGAAGTCTCTCCACTGGCTTCCTGTTGAGTTTAGAATTAAATTTAAAATCCTTCTTCTCATATAAAATGCCATAAATGGGATGGCTCCAATCTGTCTCCAAGAAGCTACAGTGCCATATCAGCCAAACAGAGCACTTTGCTCTCAAAACGCAGAACTACTGGTGATTCCACGCGTTTCTAAAAGAGCCTTCAGCTAAGCTCCAGTTTTATGGAATCAACTTCCATCTCACGTTGAAGAAGCAGACACAGTTTCCATTTTTAAGACTAGGCTCAAAACGTTCCTTTTCGAAATAGTGTATGGTCAGGTCAGCCAGGCTCAGTACTAAACCTTCACCATAAGCAAGGCTGCTATAGGAGCTATGATGCACTGAGGCCTATCCTCTTGTTCTTCTTACTGTATAAACTATGTTGCAATATTTAATTTAACCTTTTGCCTGTGTCCATTTTCTCTGTCCCACACCTGTCGGCTGACGGGGAGTGGTAGATCCCTGGCTGTTGGAGATCCAGTGACGACTGCAGGCCTGAACAACAGCGGTCTCCCGGGACTGGACGATGGCTTTGACTGGACACAGCTACGGGACTCTAGTCGGCCTAGGAACCATCTATCGCCCATCCGAGTGGATTCCTGTGGTTCTCCTCAAGATTTCTTCATTTTTCCCACAGCTTTTCAGAGTTTTTTCTTTCCTTGGTGGAGGGTCTAAGGATGTGAGACACCCTGTTCTTGACATTTTGTTTGATCATTGTCTGATGTTTGATATTCATCTGTGTTTTTTGGCGCTTGATGATTTAGTTTACGGTAAAATGTGGACAGGGAATAGTTGTTACCGTACTATGGCCTTCAGGAAGTTCACAACATTCTTCTTATCAAAAAGTATATGGGCACTAATTCTGCGTATTCAAAATATGTTTGAGGATAAAAGAGTCAAGGTTCCTCTGAAGTGCCTGGCATATGAAGGCGCTCTCATACAGCAGCGTGCTCCCTTAGGATGCATGGCTCATTTTCAACATGTATTTCATTCCTCTCACAATGAAACTACCTTTGCAAAGATTTACATATTCATGAATCCAACTTGATATTTTTTGTGTTTGTGTAAGAGGATTTTAGAGGTAAACTCCACTTGATGAAATGTTCAGTCAGGCACAAAAAAACCAAATCTTCCAGCAGCAAATTTGATTCCTATAATTCAATATCAAACTTGTTACAACTGAGAAGTCGATATCCGCTGTAAATAATGGAATGCTTTCCTTTTGTGTTACGATAATGATAGCCTTCTCTATTTGACGGCTACGTTTTCTTTGCGTGTAATTGCCTTGCAAAAGTGGCCCATACTAACAAGGCTCTCTTTCTGGAGTCCTTCTGCCATTTCATTCATAACAATCAGGAATAATTACAATTACAATTAAACAAGCATGTGTGTGTGTGTGCGTGCGTGCGTGCGTGTGTGGGTGGGTGTGTGCGTGCGTGTGTGCGTGCGTGCGTGTGTGCGTGTGTGCGTGCGTGCGTGCATATTTGGATGGGTGTCTGAATGCTGAGGTGAATGCACTTGTGCATGTGGGGGGTGGGAGTTGGGTGTGTAAATTGATGTTTCTGCATTTTTGTATGAAAAGCGCTTAATAAATAAACTTTGATTGATTGATTGATTGATTGATTGATTGATTGATTGATTGATTGATTGATTGATTGAATTATCATACTTATTGAAGGCTCGGAACAGTGGTCATGATGCTTTATTCATACACACACACCAAACAGAGGCAATTGTTATCTGCTAGAGATGCTTCAAACCCAATAAGAGTAACTAGGTTTGACTAGTTAAGAGTCTAAGTAACACTGTGTTAGTGTCTGGTATCGCTTGAGTTTGTATTGACACATTTTAAGCATTGCAAGAATATACCAGGAGTTACATGGTGCAAGCAAGTTGAATTATTCTTCTAAATATATACAGTATTTACAGACTTTTGTCTCCTCTTTACTACTCTTGTTCTGTTTTATATGCTTTAGCACAGCAAATAACATTAACATTTTAAAGGCACAGTCTTAAGTGTTTGCTATAAGTACTGATATATTCCACCTGGAGGTAAAAGGAAGTACTCAAGTTTAGGAGATTGGATTGGATACTAGCTAAATAGTCCCATTTTCATTGTCTGTCTGTTGTGTTGTAATTTATCTAACCCATCAACTGTTTTTAGACGCGCAATATAAATTGAATGTAAAGAAAATCACAGTCAATCAAGTGTCAAACTGAGACCACAGTGGGATGTACAAACTTAAGAACTTCATTTTTCCCATAAGGCATTTCAACATGCTAACCATTCAAGTTAACCCTTTAAGCCCTAGGCCTTTTACTCCAAATATCGTTTCTTTACATCATAGGTGTACATGGCTAATCTTGGTGTCCACACATTTGGTAGAGCTTAGAGATGACGATGGAAGTGAAATAATAATAAATGATGTTGTTTGACAATAAAATGAGGTTGCCATGGGCTTGAATGAATTTACGCCTGAAAAAAACACACACATTTTCCCGCAAAAAGGCCTTTTTCCTCCCTGTGATGTGGCAAATAACAACAGAAATGGATAATCCCACATCAGGTGTCACTAATTTGCAATTTTGGAATATTTTGCTGCATAAAACACATACGTCAATAACTGTATTAACTGTTTCTATTAAACCCCTAAAAACAATACATGGTGGTCTAGACCTGGTTTAGGGCTTCATCCTAAAGATTCCACCCCTAACGCCCCAAGTTTTATGCATTTTTTGCAAATATGGCAATAACCTTTAAAGTAATTACCTTAATCAGGTCTTAACCATCTTTTAAGTCATTTCAGTCCCATTTTCCCATTTTCCCATAATAAGGGCGTGGACGTAAATCGGGTCCACACTGCAAACCTTTTGCAACAGTTGACTGCTACAAAGGAGGTGTCTCTTCGCCTTCTTGGACCATGTAAACAAGCGCATACGCTTCTGTGCATTTATTTGGCTATTTTTTAAACAAAATTGTGAGGAAATAATTGGGTCAAACACACGAGAATTTTTAAGACCAATTTACCATGAATTTAAGACCAAATAGGCAGAATTTTAGACTTTTTAAGACCTTAAATTTGGATATATGAATTTTAGACTTTTTTTAGACTTTTTAAGACCCCGCGGATACCCTGAACTGAGTGCTTGTTGTATGCCCATAACTTTGAACGATCAACTAGGCTGAAATGCCAGAGCTAAATTCTAGGCAAGGCTAAAATTGTATGTTAATTTCAGAGTTGGGAACAGGCTATTTTTGCCTCACCTCTGTGTCACCAAGCAGCTTCAGCCTGGCCAGTGCTGCAGGGCTGAAGATGCGAATCACTCCGTTTTCGCTCTCGTCTCTCACTCGGGGACGTGTCCACTCCACAGCGCCCGGTCGACTCCGCTCTCCGTCACATCCCGCTGATTGCTTGCATGGGGGGCTAAAATCGCGTAACCCTGGGCAGAGGCAGGTTGAGATTCATTACACCGGGCCCTGTTGGTGATGTAAGGAGGAATTAGCACCGGAGGGGAGCGAGAGGTGTGGGCGTGCGGTGGGACAGCTTGTCAAGTGTGACTATCAACCCCCGCCAGCGTCTGTGGATTACGCTCCGGACTAAGGATAATCACAGGCAATTCCTTTCTTTGTTTTTTGGTTGAAAAAGTCCAGAATAGAAAAATATAAAAGCTGAAATCAATTTTGTGTCAAAAGCTGTACAATGATGTAATCAATTTGTAGTTTTGCAGTTATAAAGATAGAGTAGCCTGCTCTGATTCACAGGCCTTATTAGATTATCAAAATGTAGCATTTACATACACAGCCTCACCACAAACGAAAAGGTCACACACTCTAACACTTTGTTGGTTTGCTATGTGTTCCATTTGTTGTCACAAAATGCCACACAATTTATTTCCATCCAGAGTTGCATTGTTTTTTCAACAATATTTAATATTAATGATGGGAGAGTCAGACAACTGCGGAAAACCTTTGGTAAATCCCACAGGTCCTCAATGGGGTTCTGGTCTGGACTCTGTGATGGCCGATCCATGTGTGACAATGCTGTCTCATGCTGAACCAAGCCTTTCACAACTCATGCCTGATTAATCCTGGCATTGTCATCTCGGCGTACCATCAGAGAAGAAAAAATCCTGGTCATTCTGTATTCAGGCAGTCAGCTGAGCGGACCACATTGTTTATACACTCAGGGCGTTGTTTACCAAGCGGCTGCACACGTGTAAAGCAAAGTGGTGCAAAGGGTTCGATTTTAGGCCCAGTGCTTTTTAACCTGTACATGCTCCCTCTTGGCAGTGTCATCAGGAGACACGGAGTCAGCTTTCACAGTTACGCTGATGATACGCAGTTG
>OMNZ01110064.1:11783-28980 GCA_900303255.1 Lesueurigobius sanzi
AGGAGTCCCACCACAGATCATGCCATGAAAGTTTTTATTGAGCCACGCCTCCGAAGACTAAAAATCTGGCTAAAAATCCTCTAGTGTGTGGCCACCTTTACTTAAGTAAAAGTACATAATAAAATTACAGAATAAGTAAAGGAAAAAAAGTATACAGTGTAAAATGTACTTTATAAGTAAAAAGTAAAAATATTTATTAAGAGTTTAATTAGCAGGATTTAAAATCCTTTGAATCAAACCAGGACTAAACCAGTTCTAAACCAGGACAAAACTAAACCAGGTCTAAACTAGAACTAAAGTCGTAAAGTTTACTTGTCGTAGAGAGGTCACATTGAAAACTTACTTTTAACCCAATTTTAAAATGTAGCGAATTAAAAGTATTCATCATAAAACGCACTAAAGTAAAAGTATGTATAATTTGTACTTTTTACTTGTACTTTTTACTGTTACTTTCCACCACTGGGAACAACACTTGGGACAAATGGATAAAACTGTTCAGAAATAGTCCTTTCACTTTGTGGAGACTTGTGTGATAGAGAGAAGTGCAGCATGACGGCACTTGGTCTGAATTTGAAGATTTAAATATTTTAGAGCTGGTCCCAGTCAGTCAGGCGGTGGATGATACAAGACTGACATGGGCAGCAGCACTTTCCCTGGTGTCCAAACGGCTCTCTACAAGAAAAAAATCCACACAACTTGTACTTCCAATTGTAAGACAGGCTTTTCCTGTTGTCATGTGTAAAGGGCTGCGGTCGAATTGGACACGCTTCATCTCTCAATCCAGTTAGACGACCACTTCTCTTGAACAGCACTTTCCTTTTTCTAACTTCTGGCTGTCACCTGCCCACCGTGAGACAGAGTAATGGCCGTCGCTTGTGTCCAAATCTGGGACGTGGCAGACACCTGAGACACAGCGCGTCTTGATTTCTCTGACAAAGATAGAAACTACAAAGATAGAGCTGTGGAAAGAAGAGGACAGACGCCGGGCGGAGTGCGGGGGAATAATGCCTCACCTCAAGGACAAAAACTCCACAGTCGCTGTCATTTTTCTGCTGAGGAATCCCCTGGGAACACACAAGAGCACGAGCCAAAGTCAGGACAAACTCTGCAGCGCTGACTTTGATGGGAAGCTATTGTTAGCCCAGAAAGTCACATAGAAATGATTGGATTTGGCCAAATATACATACAAATACATGCATTTGGGAAAATGTTTGTATAGGTCCTAAATAAACTATATTTAGGATGTGTGTGTAGGTTCTCAGTCGTACAGGAGTTGTCCATCGTAGGCAAAGATTCTTCAGTCTTCATCTGTACTCTGTCGTTGAAGTGTCAGACGTTTCGATCTTAGGCTGAGGAAGATCTTTGGACTAAGATCGAAACGTCACTTCAACTACAGAGCACAGATGAAGACTGAAGAATCTTGGCCTACGATATCTTTAGGATGCTTTAAACATGACAAAACCAAATGGAAACAGGATGTTTTTCATTTTGTTTGCCGAGAACTTAGTACACAACTAATTGAACAACCTTGATGTGATTTGCCAGCCGCGACCATTCAAAGTGCAATTTCTTTCATTTGGTTGCAATCGTCTAAATTGTTTTAAATTACCCATTGACTTCATGTGTGCTGCAGCCTGGAGAATAGACAGTCACGATGACAGAGCAACAATAATAATATGATATTCATTTATTATGACAGATTAAAGGCACTATACCTGATTTTTTTTATGACAAAGAATGATAGATGGAGTGAGTGAATTAAATTGATATTCTAACACATTTGTAAAATCCCATTTCTTCATAAAGAGGAGTTTATAAACACATTTCACAAATTGCAGGGTCACTGTCACAGAAAGCCAGCCTGCAGAGCAAACTCATGAAATTGCTCAAATACTTTCTATGTATTTTTTTTTATTTCCACAAATGTCTGTGTTAAACAATGTACTAAAGGAGGGTAAAATGATTTCATTCCAGTACTAGGCGAAAAAAAATCAGGTATAGCGGCCTTAAAGGATGAAAAGGCACTGAAAGTCCTTGTTCATAAGGTTTATGAAGGATCACAACACACTTTGTTGTTTCTTGTAGCTTTAGCTGGTCAATTACATTTGTGTAGGTTTGGATCTAGGAAAGACCGTAATTGGCCAAATAACGATCCACCTACATTCATATTCATGTCTGAGGAGAATGAGAGCCTGTGAGGACCTTTGGTAACCAGCACTAGCACCCCAGTGAAACCACCTCCATTCCTCTGCTGTGGTTAAGATTAAGGGTGGGTTCACAAAAGGTCAACTTCAAAAGAACAATGCACTTCCAGGAAAAGCCCTCTTTGTTTGTATAGCCGGTGAATGCACCATCTAACTCTGGTTCATATCAATCCTTAGGTGTGGATATCACACTATTGAAATGGCATGAGACCTGAGAACATCATATACAGTACACACAAAATACACACACTATGAATCTTCATTTTAACTGATAATATTGTTGCTCTCTAAACTTTATATGTGATAAAAAATGTTTATGAATGTCTGCCATAATAATGATCCTCTCCTTTACTCAGTCCAGTACTGACACACTGCTCCCTGCAGGCCAGAGCCATTACTGCAGTCTCAGTTCACAAAGTTCGTTTCAATCAATCAAACGATGAAATAAAGCACTTTTGATACAAAATGCAACAGATTAAAAAACGCTTTCCATTTACCCACCCAATAATCCATCTCCCACCACCTACAGATTTACAGGTACATCACACATTCACCCACCCACACACACTCACACAAATGATGTATGTAAGGCTGAGCCGGGTAAGGAAACACCATCATCTGCACTGGGAGCAGCACATCAGCTACAGTCACCTGGCACTGAGCCAGGGCACACAGAGGAGGAGTGGCAGAGACACCAGGACTCCATCTGGGCACCCATAGGACAGCACCCAGGCAGCCAGAACCAAGCACCGCTCCAGGGCAGAGGGCTCCCTCAGAGGAAACACTGAGAGAACCTAAATATGATCAAACAGTAGCAAAACAACCCAAATATAAAGTCTAAAAAGTAGAAACCAAAGCAAAACCAACCAAATACCATACCCAAATAAATAAATAGAATAAAAAATTAGGACTATTAGGTAAAAAGCCAAACTAAAAAGGTCAGACTTGAGCCTGCTCTATAAAACATGAACGCTCTGTTTGAGTTTAACATGAATATGGTCACAGCAAGTGACATACACTGCAAAAAGTCATATCTCAGTAAGTTAAGTGATCTAGAAATTAGCAAAATTTTCTTGAAATAAGTACATTTGATCTTGGTTTGTGAAACTAATTTCAAGATACTTATCCATGGGGCAAGTTTTTTACACTTGAATTAAGAAAAAAGGTCTCGACACACTCAAAATTACACACACAAAAAAACTTGCAATAAGACAGTTTTTCCCAATTCAAGTGTAAAACCTTGCCCCATGGACAAGTATCTTGAAATTAGTTTCTCAAACCAAGGGCAAATGTACTTAATTCAAGAATTTTTTGCTAATTTCTAGATTCCCAAGATTTGACTTTTTGCATTGTAACCATCGATGATTATATTGAGCTCTTCCTTTCAATGTCTTACCTTAATAATGGTGATCTTCCAGCCTTTCTGGAACCCTGTCTGTTTTTTTTCTTTGGCTTCAGCCAGAAGGTACTTCATAATGTTCTGAAACACCACACGACCAAAGAAAAAAACAACACAGTTAAACCACAGACATCATCTTTACACGAGCAAAGGTGAATATTCAAAGAACTCTGTAGTGCAGTGGTTCCCAACCATTGGTACAGGGACCCCTCTGGGTACGCAAGAGCTTAGCTTAACTTGGAATCATTTCAGATAAAAAATAGGATTGTATTTTTGATTATTATGCACAAAGAAAAAGCTATTTAAAGCATTTACTGTAAAGAGTGAGAGTTTGAGAGTATTTAGCATCTTCTAACTGATTAATAGGAATTTCACTTTCTAAATAATGAAAAAAACATCGAGGCAGGGGGTACTCTGAGTACGCAAGACAAAAAAAGGTTGGGACCCACTGCTGTAGTGTCATAGAACTCACTTCAGTGGTGTGTCTGAAGACAATGCCTTGGCTGTCATAGTAACTGATGGTTTTGTGTGCCATGCTGACTGTGACCAGAGACCAGTGGATCTCTAAATGAATGGGAATCAGCACCAGCCACTTGGAAAACAGGTCAATCTGAAATGAAACATGTAAACTGTCATTAAATACATTGTCCAGCAAAGGCCTATATGACCAAAGTAAACATTTTTACCCAAAGTACATTTCAGATTTAATACTATTGAGGGGAAAAACATATTGTTTGTCTCGCTAATTAAACAAACTTACTTTTTTCGTCCACCTCTTCACGCCCTCGTAACCCTTGGCAACCAGCTGCTTATGGAAAAAGCTGTTGAAAAAGTGAACCTGCGAGAACATATCAATAAAACTAATTAACACATTCAAGTCAAAAGGTCCTGGAATAGAACTTCCTGTAATCTAAGATGTCTTTGTAGCAACTCCTTTGTACATATGCTGAAAGAAATGAATCTCTTTTCAGCATGTACAGACTACACATGAATGCTTACTCTCTGCTCTGTGGCCTCCATGATGAGTTCTCCATACATGTTGATGATCTGATGAAAGACAAAAGAAAGACAGTCATAATAACGTAATAATGTGATCAAAGCTGAGTGGACTATAGAGCCACATAGACCACAATCCTTTGCCATTTCAAAGCAGCCATCATGAATGACTGAACACTTAAGAAGGGTACGTATAGCATTCAAACAATACTGCGAGTGTCTCAACAATATCACAGCATCATACAGCGAGATAAATAATTTTGTATTGTGAGAATTGGATATAGTTTGTTGCTAAGATACACGTAAAGATACAACCTGTCCAGTTGACCAAGACTGTCTCTTAGAATTGGATATAATTATAATATAAGACACATGACCATTACAGTCGTCCTACACCTCAATTCAATTCAAAATGTATTTAGGACACCCCTTGTTCATAGTAGAGGAACTCTTGCTAAGAAAACAAAATAATGAAATTGGATAAACCCAAGTGTCAACAGCCTTAGAACGAGCTCAGGGTTGGACAATAGGGAGGTAAAGAGCACTAATTAGGTGCCAAGTTGTTTTTCCAACCTTTAGTACCAAGAGAGGTGGTACTTAGAGGTTAACTCCTCCTACTGGACCCTCCTTAAGAGACCCATGAGCATGCAAATTCATCATTCGCTGACGAAGCTTGGATAAAGATCGAAACGTCCTACACTTCAACTACAGAGTACAGATGAAGACTGAAGAATCTTTGCCTACGATGGACAACTCCTGTACGACTGAGAACCTATTATTTTAAACCTCTGAATAAAGCCAGTCTGTTCCACTGTACTAATCAGAGCCATGTCCATAGCGATGTGGTAAGCTATAGCTTTCGTCATACTACTACTCTTACCGATCTGGTACTTTAACGATACTCTTATCGGTACTTTCAATGCAAAAAATATATCTTTTTATTGGTCTGCACAAATTTGTACCTGATTTATTTCCAAATCAAGTTTAGCACATCCTGACATTATAAGGTAAAGCACAACTTTTATTTTGTCATTATACAATGTACAACGAAATTACATAGATCAAATGGAGGGTAGGTCCTGAGCCGCTGCAACTCTGTGCGCCGCCATTGTGGACCAACCTGACCATGCATGTTTTTAGTGGTATAATGAAACAGAAACTACTCAAATGTCCCTGATCTAACGTTTACATGACCTTCAACAACAAGGAAAATTGTTCAGGAGCAAAGAAAAACTCACTTCAGCTGAAATACAGGACTCTCTGACAAAATTGGACTCTGAAAAAATGTATGTTTCAAGATGCACAATATGTAAACTTTTGATCAGGCACATTCGGCTAGTTTCTAGTTGAAAAGCGTAAACAATCAGCTTTTTTGACAATAAATGGCTTCACGCAACCACCAACCATGAGTGAAACAAAGGTTTATGTTTTATCATATTCTATGAATGATAAAAGCTTTAATGTCTGCCCACAAAATGAAAAACCGGGTTATATGCCAGAATGGTGCCAATTGTCTTGCGTTACCATTGTTATCAGCTGCGTTACGTGTTTGCATAAGCCGATTGCTAACGTTCAATTTATAGCATTCATCCCGATCTCTGTTTTACATGTAGTGGAATGAGTCACTAACCCTAACCCTTACTCACAGGCTGTAGGTTATATTTGGCTCTATGAAAACTTACTGCTGTAAATTAAACCAGAGCCGTTTACTCCAGCCCCGCACATATCAGCACGTGGGAGCATCTTTTTTAAAATTTCATTTAAAACAACGATAAACAACAAAAGTGTCAAATGAATGAAACCGAGCAGAAAGAAGAGTAATCATATGATATCTGCCCATCATTACTTTTACAAACACGCTCTGTTTACTCTCCTTTTACAGCCTTTACAAATACAATACAATTGTGTTTGAGCTCTTTCTTCTTTCAGACCAGTTTAGGTTTTTCTGCAGACCTGACAGTTTCGGTTGCTCACTTCCTGTAGTCTTCCTCAGAGTTGGTCACATGATGTTACTGTGACCTGTCTTGTCAGCTGCACCAAAGACACGTCACAGAAAACAGTATGCAGAAAAACCTAAACCTGAACTGGTCTGACCAAAAAGAAAGTACTTAAACAGTTTACCACTAGAAGACCAAATTAACTGTTTGGACTACAATACAATTGTTCCAACAGATGGCATACTATTAATGTTCACATTTACATTATTTACAAATAACTTACACTATTCATGTTCAGTGTTTTCACATTTTGAAAAATTCAAAACCATCAACTTGGATCTAGATTTCTTTTCAACTGCAGCTCTCATATTTGTTTAATATGGTAGTTTTGATTTGTTTCTTAGATGCCACGATGCTTTTTGAGTCTGTTCCTTTCAGATTATACTGGTTACACTTTAATACGGCCCGGTAAAAACTGGTAACTACTAGGTAATTACTAACCACTAGGTAATTACCCTAGTGACTTTCTCTTTTTCCTCTAAATTTTCTTGGACGTTTGCCGGTAATATTTTACAATTTTCTTATACAGTGTTTATACAGGTAGTCAAAGTCAAGTCAAATTGAATACGGTTTAATGCCATTTTAATGCCCGAATTCTAAATTTTTAATGCTACAAATGCCACAAATCAGTACATATTTAATATTCATTTCGATATTCAATAGAAAATTTGATACAACAGACAACTTTTGACCAGAAATATAATATGATTTCTCCCAAAACTCCAGCCCAGACCTTATTTTTTGTATTTTTGACAAGCTTATGCTGTAAAATTAGTTTTTCCAAGGACTTTTGATTTAATGCCAGTTTGAATTCTATTTAATGCTTTTTAATGCCCTGCGGAAACCCTGTTGTACAAAACCTGATAAACACATTACATTACATTTCTCTGCGATCCCTTCCCTCGTCCTGAAACTGTTTTAGTTTGGGACCGACCAGTAATGAATGGCTCAAAGCGCCCTGTGGAGTATCTTTACAACATGATTACGAACAATTAGAGGTTTCCCAGCGTCGGAGCACGGCGAGAGAGACAGAGACGGAGATGCAGCTAAAGATATTAAACAGCGTGGAGAAGAGGGGGGCCGCGGGGCCGCACTGGGCAGCATGAGAGATCAGCTCCTCTTCGAAAACTTCTCTTGAGTCAGATGCCATTGTTGTGTTTACGTGTTGCTGCTGCAATGAGCGGGAAGGGGAAGTGACACCGGTATATCCATATTAAAAATATTGTCTGATCCTCTATCGTGCGGCACAAAATTCTCGATATATGGTGCAGCCCTAGTTAGAGGTACATGAAAAAGCACTGCACAGAATCTTAAAATTGACAAACATTTCACTCGTTCTACAGTGCCTTGGGAATTCTTAAGAGTCAATGGGCCTCATTCATGAATATTTTCTTAAGAAAAAGTTCTTAAGTACAACTTAGGAGAAACTTAAGAAAAACTTAAGTCTGATTCACAAAGTGTTCTTAAGAAGACAAAACTGTTCTTAAAGAGAGATGTTTTTTTTGTGCGTAAGAGTCCTCCTGACTGTTCTTAGGATTTGTTCTTCCAGAAGAGCTCTTTCAGCTAAGAACAAAATTTGTGAATGCCTAAAATGTTCTTAAATTTGTGCATAAGTTTGTTTCGTGAATGAGGCCCTACTGTCACTTTGTGCAGACCCTTCTATTTATAGCACTGTGCAATCTTAACATTAGAGCACATGTAGAGTTTACGGCCAAGCACATATGCCTGCCCAGGGCCCCATACGGCTTACATCGCTGCCTATAAATATCTCTATCATTCAAGAGCTCACCAGTTACATAATGTCTAGGAGGGCTGGAAATATATAGCTAAATTATGTTTCATGTCATAAGAAGCCACAATACATCGCTGAGGTGTTCCATCATACATTTTTGCAAACACAGCCTAAAAGGAACATGTACGGCAACTTAAATGTGCTAAAGTTCAGATTCAGTTTTAATGTATTTGATAAAGATATTTGACCTGAAGAGAATAGACCAAAGTCAGGGAATGAGAACTATTCAAACCACTGAGGTGAAACTAAATCAAAAGCTAGACGTGTTTCGGTACCTGGTCGTTGATCCAGTTCTGCTCCTCCAACGTGCTCAGGTCCTCCAGACTCAGTGTGTGCTTGTTATGCGTCACCATGAACCCAGCCACCGGCGCCGACGCCAGGCCCGCTCGGTACAGCTTCACCTCCTTCTCAATGTTAAGTCCCCTGCGGCAGAGAGCAGCCAATGAGGATTAAAAATGCACATAATAAACGCTTTGATATTGAAATGATGCGAGTTTACGAACAAAAAGTCTGGCAACGCAAGGTCAAGTTTCAAATTCTGCGAATATTGAGAAGAATAAATAACTCGAGGAGACAAGTTTCAAGCATGAGTTAAACAAAAGAGAGAAAAAGCAATCAATGCAGGTTATGCTTACTTGTTGGCCGGGTCAGATGTGCCGTTCTTCTTCAAATGTTCCACAACATCAGCTTCGGCGAGAGGTACGAAACTGCCATACTTCACATAAAAGCTCTCAAGGAATTCTAAAAAGTGACAAAACATTGTACTAGAAATTAGAGAGGTAAAATTCTAAATGGTGTGCGTTAAAACTGTATAATGACCCTGAACGTTATAATACAATCTTATAAACTGATCCTTGTGAAGAATTGGGAAGCTAGGTTTGAGTTTTTGGACACAACTAATAATTTAATTTACTCACCCCCTCTGGTGGGGGAAATCTGGTTATCTGTTTAGTATCACTCCAGTCTAGCTCTTTCTGTAGTAATGATAAACAAACGATCTGCTGCTATTGTGAAACTAGTTTCAGCCAAAGCAGTGTCAAAACCGAAAAAAATAAACCTACACCCCCCTCCAGTCCCTCCACAGATAACAAGCAAGCTGTTAAAATCCCAAATTAACGGTTTAAGCATTGTGGGACCACAGTTTAAGCATTTTGTGGGTTATGAAACAGTGTAATGAAGTGCTTTTGTAAAGCATTAACCCTCTAATATGCAACGCTGTAGAATATTCTGTGGTGCCAAAATTCACTCACTAAAGGTTTCCTTGAATATTCATTACAACTCCGAAATCACAGGCGGTGTACGAAGAATGCACAATATATCGCAAAAACATATTGTATCGCAATATTAAACAATGCAAAATCTGTATTACACAGTTGTGCTCACAAGTTTGCATACCCTTTTGTTTACATACCCTCTGAATGATATCACAAAACATTTTTCCTCTCATTGTTAGTGGTTGTGCAAAGCCATTTATTGCCAAAGAACTGAGTTTACTCTTTTGAAATCATAATGAAACAGAAACTACTCAAATGTCCCTGATCTAACGTTTACATGAACTTCAACAACTGCCAGGAAAATTGTTCAGGAGCAAAGGAAAACTCACTTCAGCTGAAATACAGGACTCTGACAAAATTGGACTCTCTAAACAAATGCATGTATGTTTAAAGATGCACAATATGTAAACTTTTGATCAGGGACATTTGGGTAGATTCTAGTTGAAAAGTTTTTTATGATTTCTGTTTAAATTGAATGGAACATATTGTGTTAAAACAGTTTGATTAAATATTTCAAGCTTTATGGCAATATTGCACACACCCGTATCCAATATCGCAAGTTTTTTTTAAATATTGTGCAGCTCTACCGTGTATCTCTGTGTGCACTGTTTTATGCTCTTACCATGGACCATGTCAAGAAGCTGTTCAGTCTCAGCTTGTTCTCGTCCCTGCGATTTGTCATTGAGCAGCTCTCCGTCTGCTCCCTCAGTCTGCTCCGCTTTATCCCACGTCCCCAACTGACAGTACTTCCAGTGGTCTCGTAATGCCCAGGGGTGCAGCTCGCCGCTCACAGTTATAGGACCAAGGGACAGAGGAGGAACAGTGGCTGGCCGGGATGTCTCAGAATCCATAACCGCCACTTCCTGAGTGTTGTCTGTTGGTGCGGTGGCGTTTCCGTTGGCCAAAGTTAACAATATAGAGTTTGTTTTTTCAGAGCACTGGTCTATCAAAATCAAGTCAACAGTTGAGGTATCTCTGGGCTTTGTACCACTCTGCAATGGTCCATTTAACACTTGAGATTTGCTTTCGTCTTTGTTACTACTCTGTAATCCGTTTGTAGAAAGTTTTAAGTTTCCACTTTGCGACGGGCAGTTGGGGGCAGCCTGCACCTCATGCTCTAACTTTGCCTGTTTGTTTGCTATTGACGGAACTGGCACATTTATTGATGAATTTAAAATGTTGTCTTCAATTTTTCTTTTGATCTCACCTGTTGTTGAAAGAGGAGATAATTTTACTGGGCTACATGGAGATGCTTCAACAGTCTTATCCAAAACCTTCATTTCAACGTCACTGTTGTTGACACTTGCTATCAATCTCTCCTCCTTTTGTGTGTCTTTTACAGGTGAAGGGATGCAGTTCCCCGTTACTCTATCCTTTTCGGGAATCAGCACTTCTGTTGAGTTTTGTGATGGACTATTAACTCCCATTTCAGTACCTTCACTCAGGTTAGTATTTGGTAAGTCTAAAGTCTTATTTTGTACCAGGAGTCCTCCAACCTTCCGTGTCGGTGTGTTTTCCAGGTTGTTGTAGGTTGATGGAGGTCTGCCTCTGCTTCTTCCTCTGCCCCTTCCCCGCCCTCTGCTTGGGGTCTGGACATTGTGGCCCCGGCTGTTCGGCCCACAGCAGTCACAAGCCTTTGGTGTCCTTTTCCTGCCCGATGTGCGGCCATTGAATACTGGCTGGGCGGGGGTTACCGTCAAAGTGGACGAAATAGAATTCGACTCATTGCTGATGGGAGTGTCATCATTAGCGGAAACCAGAGGGGAGACATTGCTTGAATCCGAGTTGGAGGTAGGTTTGATGTGCGTTCGCTCCGTGCTAACTGCAGGTGGATGCGCAACTGGAGGCGCTGAGGCAGAGGCTGGTAAAGGCAGTGCAGACGTTGTATTCATTGGAGAAGTACAGCCGCTGTGAACCATGACTTTCTCCTTTGGCTCCTCAACCCCATCCCCAGCACTTTGCTTAGCTCATTCGCTTGTCCTGCCCTTGTGATTGCTGCTTGCACAGAACCAAGCTGGCAGGTGTTAATTTTCTTTTGTACTATCCGTGGACTATCATAGAACGCTGCTCAAGTCTTCTCCAATCCTAATCAGGGGCATACCAGCAGACCAAAACATTAACATTGTCATGTCCTACAAAAGACAAAGACAATATTAGGCTACATTGGCAATGAAACGGAAAGGTAATGTACAAAACAGTCCAAAGCATTTGGTGACTATTGACAAAGCATTAAACTAAGCACAAACATAACTAAGCCACCTCCAAGAGGTAATCACAAACTAAACAATTCGTAGTTAATTGTCTGATTTGCATGCTTTTAACCAGCAGATTTGATCATATTTCGAAAACGGGAAATATAGTTTCAGCTGTGTTGATGTCCATTTGCATTAAAGCATGTTGTTTTAGTAGTAATCGTTATGTATGCATAGTTTGTCATGACAATTGCACCAAACCACTCACGTACTATATTAAACTTGCCCATTGGGTGCATTTGACTTGTTGTAAAGTCTATTACTAAAGTGAATAATACTAAGTACTTTAAGTCGCTTCAATGAAATTACTTCCGAGAAAATGGCAACAATGTCGAGCTAAACGCGTTTAAAGGCCAAATTAAATGTCCTCGGTCTCTTGCAGGCACTTGAGGCACTGCCGTGAGTGTTTGATACAACAACCAACCGATGGGTTTAATTAGGTTTTAAGAAGCGCGTGAGTGTTAGGAAAGTCCATTTCAGGGACAGCAAGGCAAGAAGTAGCAAAACATACGAAAGCACTGAACAGCCGCGGTTTACATTTCCTCCATTTTTGGGAGGAAGTTGTAGTTATTCGAGAGTAAAGGGGCACCAGTGCTTAGATTAATAATGGATGCAAAGATAAAATGAGGTAGATGCAGAAAATGAACCCAGCTATTGTTATATAAAAGCGGCAAAACAACAATCAAGTTGGACTTACCACGATCAGAAGAAACAAAACTGAGGTCGCTCATTGATTGCGTCATCACGTCGCCGTCTCCTCTGTGACGCATGGACAACCGTACCCCCCCACCGCAACCCCCCAAAAATATAAATACATTTTAATTAATTATGAAACAATAGTAACAATAGCAATAATAACAACTATAATAATAATAGTAATAATATTAATAATAATAATAATATAAAATTAGGCTTAAATGTGGAGGTCTAATATAAAATTCGGTCAAATTCGTCATATTCATTGCTTTAAAATACAAAATCAATGACACAACAAAAAGATTATTTAATTCTTTTTAATTACAAAACATATCGGAAAACAATAAATAAATCTAACAAGTGAAATGTATAATGACAAGTACAGTTCAGTAGGCCTACAGATCTAATGACAAAGATTACTCGATTAAGGAAAGAGTTATTCATATTAGTCCTTAATATGACAACCACAGGTTTCTAATAAATTGTTGCGATTGGTGCAACAAATGACAACTAATTTTATTCCTTTATTTTATTTTGGGTGTCATTTGAACCAAATGCCTAAAATGGAAGTAACTATCTACACAATAGTTTTTATACAAAGTCAGTGCTCAAATATTATTTACCTCCATGATGTAAATGAACATGCATGTGTATATACAGTATCATTTGACAAGTATCATATGGCATTTACAAAAGCTAGGTCTATATGATGACAATTCATCTTTGATTTTTTTAACCAGCATAATTATTGAATTACTATTGACAAAGATAGTATAAAATGTGTCACACATTATATACGTAAGTACACAAAAGCTTATTTACATGTGGCCCTAAGATTGTGTTCTGGATCACTACAGTTTATTGCAGCCAGCCTAGCCATTCAAGACTATGGGGTCAATGAAGACTGTTACATTTGTTCATAATGGAAACATTCATTATGTAAAAAGCACAAGAGACAAGGAGAAAAATACAATCATTACAAACAAAATCTCTTCTTTTTATAAGAGAAATAATGAGCTTCACTTGGTTTTGAAGGTGACAGTGATGCAGTAGACTTTGACAGCTGAGGTCTTTGAACCTGGAGGAGGTGAGCAAAAGAAAAATAATAAAGAACTTGTACGTGATACTTGTATTTATTAACTTTTGGTTTGTTCTTTCTTGAAAAGTAATAGCCTACCTATCAAAGTAAGGCATGGATGTTTGGCGTGTGGATGGTTTTAGAGACTGCTGCACCAGTGCTGCCCCCTGCTGTTAACAATTGGAGTTGAAGCTGGTAGTCGCTGTCAGGTTGAAGTCTTGAGACGACCACTGACCTCTGAAACTGTGGACAATAACAATATTTGGGTTAAGCACCTTACAGTATAAATAATATATTGTATTGTAATATATAATATAAAATAGACTTTGGAATGAGATTAATATTAAACCACTTACTGGTGCAATTGTCTGAGTTTGAGAGATGAGTGTGTCTTCTCTGGAGGTGGCAGTAACTTGTGACTGTAGTGTCCATGTAAACTGAAAGCCCTCCACAGTGGACGGCTCCAAGGCTTGTTGAGACATCCTCCATCGAAAGGTGGCCTGCAGTGTCCCGTTCACTTGTCGGAAGTCTGCTGTGAGGCGCTCAGGTCGCAGTACCACCTTTCTGCCCACCAGGTGGTGCTCTAACACAAGGGAAAAATACAGGACGAATGGTCAATATCTTTTTTTATTTTTACCTCTTCAATATGAATTTAGATACGACCCACATGCAGCATTACTATATGAGTCCCAACAAAATATAGCTAATTTGCCAACTTTTACAAACCCTTATATATCAACGAAGTGGACTACATTTGCTTTTTTTTCAATCTTTGTTTATTTGGGATAGATTTTACAGAAATTGAACAGCATTTTTTTACAAACACAAATGGAAAAAACAAGGTGAAAATGAATGCTTGCACAATCCATTCTTAACATTTGAAAGTCTTGGAAAATTCATGGATGATAAAGAACCAGCAAAAACGTTTTATATTGGTAAGAAAATAAAGTTGGGTACTTTAACTACTACACATATTTGATCATTTGTATTGTTTTTAGATTCTACTTTTCCTTTCGTACTTTCTATAGTATTTGAAATTGTTCAGTAATATAATTTAGTTTTTTTAAAGGCTACTTTTTAATTCTAATCAAGAAATATTTCAAAGAAACAGTACAGGTCTGTTTTCAGCAGCTGTAGTATATGGTCACATCTACTATACAGCTCTTTTCCTCCTGTTTTAGTCACTCAAAGCTCTTTTACATCAAGGAACCGCTTACCCATTCACACTCTCACTCTTACACCAGTGGCCGCAGACACTTGATGTGTCTTGCCCAAGGACACTACGATAGTGTGCACCTGCAGGTCTTGAACTGCTAACCCTCTGAGCCGCTCTACCATTTGTGCCACTGTTTCCTCAGTAGTTCAGCACTAAATTAAAGGCATAAATCGATAACTTCTCGCTGGCTTTGCTGAAGCACTTTTAACTCTTCGCTTATCTGACGAGGTACTTACCTTCAGAGTTACAGGCCAAAGTCTTTCCTCCCCGGAGACGGATGGAGGCGCAGCTCGGGGTCGTAACCCAAGCAACAGCCTCCGAAGCCGGGTCCGACTGCATGGTCACGGCAACCTGGTACTTGCAGGCAAACAGCAGCCCCGTGATGGTGTGGTGGGTGCCCTGCAAAGTGAGAGGGGAAAGATTAGGTCACGTTGGCAAGTGTTGTCTGTTAAACATGATCCGTGACACTGCTCATTGAAATATACAGCATTACATCAAATTGTCTGGACGCCGCTTCGTTCAAAGTTTGGACAGCGGTTGGCAGATCTTGGCCGATTGAAACGCTGACAGATAACGTAACTGTTTAGAGAAGGCTTCAGCAGCACTGGCGGTGTATGACCTCAGCACACGGTGATATTCATCAGCACCAGGACTGGGTGATTGTTTCTGACGAGGAGTTAGCAGCAGGACGTCAAAGGATCAACGCTCCACCAGTATTCTCCACGCTCAGCTTCACCGCGTGATAACGTCAATTTAATGGGATTTGATTGTGGATTTGGTGATGCAAGTGTTCTGTTTTTACATCGTTTATAGTCTATAATTGCAAACACATAGTCAGGCTATATCATTTTTAAAATAATCTATTTCATTATTGTAACCAATGTTTGATGTTGACTGAGGTTTCCTCTTAAATCTTGATTGTAATAATTTAATCTTGTAATTTTGGAATAGTTTAATCTAGAGTTCACGTAAGGGGGAACAAGCAAACATTGTTCATAGACATTAGCTAAATATACAGGTACATAAGAACTGCAGAACAACTGTGTTAGGGAGGTATCTCACCGGTGGAGACGTCCCAAAGACTCCGAGACTAAAGGGCCTATCTAGTGTCTACCGGCCTGGAGACTAGTTCGCAACCAGGTCTCGGAGAGACGTCTCCTGGAGTCTCCAGTGAGTTGCAGGAAATTCAAACATGTTCAAATTTTTCAGAGACTAGTTAGAGACTTGTTCAAGTCTCCATCAGGTCTTGGAGAGGTCTCAGTTCAGTTGCTGACACGTCTCCCCGGTCACGGATAAAATAAGTCTCTGCAAAGTTGCCACGTCTGAATTGAGACCTCTCCGAGTTCAAACATATTTCCCGCAAATACCCGGAGACCCGGCTAGTCTCCAGGAGACTTCATGGAGACGTCCGAGACCAACAGAGATTCAAGTCTCTGCTAGGTTGCGAACTAGAGGAACATCCATCTAACACACTGTAGTGCCCAAATCTTTTATGTAAACAATAACTTCAGAATTTTGCATTTGAAAATCTCCATTGGTTTAATATAGTGGAATGACAGGAATCTTACAATACAATACAATACAATACAATTGTAAGCTCTATATACCGTAGCAGAGTGGTGTCAGGTGTAAGAAGGTCCTGTTTTATTAATGGACAGTGTAGGTTCTCTAGGAAGATCTCCTCAGGGCACTGTCTTTTCCCTCATCAACTCAAAATATGCACAATAATCAAGCCTGAGACTCCTGACCAAGAATCTAGATGAAGATCTGGTAATGGGTGCTTGGGTGCCAGAGGCTGGTTAAGTATGATTCTAATGCAGGAGGTAAATTGTCCTATTTGAAATACAAATATTTTAAGCCCAGAAACAATGCAAATCTAATTTCTTCTTCTAGTCATTTCTTTGTATATGAGCCCACAGAGGGGTATTGTCTACATTGACAGGATATAGACATTTACTGTAGGATTCTCCACTGTTCTCATTTACCAAATTGTTTAAACATATGTTTTTGCATGATGGGAGGAAACCAGATAGATTCCCCACAGAGAATCATATAAGGGTATGTTATAGTGTGTTTTATATCCGCGTTTCACAACCAGTGGAAGAGGGACTGCTAAATGGATGTGAGCACTTACCAGAAATAGTTTTATTTACATTGAAGTGTTTCTATATTTTATCCAGAATAAGTGATAATGCATGTATACAGAATGAAAAAAGGCTGTGAACCAGTGAAATGATTCTTCTTAAAGCTTGTTGCATAAAAAATCTCCCAAAAGTTATTCATTACCACTGAG
>OMNZ01110065.1:3822-21826 GCA_900303255.1 Lesueurigobius sanzi
AAAAAAAAAAAAAAAAAAAAAAAAAAGAAAAAAAAGGGGGGGGGGGGGGGGGGGGGGGGGGGGTTCTTATTCATCCAGAGGCAGAAAAATATCACATTATATATCAGAGTTGTTCAGAGTTAAGTCCTGCAGTTTTGTGGATGACCTTGGACAGTCTCTAGAGATGTTCACTTATTTAACCATCTGACGCTGCTCTTATTTTGATTGAATCACACGACCTACACTGCAGAATGAAGCCAGGATATGGCTGTGCACTTATTCAATACATTTCGCAAAATGTACTGGTAAATATGAGCCATTAGTTTTATCAAACAGCTTTGTTTGTGAATTGTTTGGATTTATTTGCTCCAAATTACCAAGAATTACATCAGAAATGACCAGTTACTAATTTCAGAGTGATCTATTTAAGGTGCCTTGTGAGATATCCAGAGAGCTTTGTATCACATTTTTATACACTCTGCATGCGCATACTGTGTGTGTCACATGTATTTGCTCTGGGGTAGAATGGCCAAAAGGAGGCTGCCAATCTTTAGCCTGGCAAGTCCAGAATGAAACCCCTCTGTTTGTATTTTGATACAGCCTGCACTTGGACGTGCCTCAACCACACTCAAAAGGAACCATGCAATCAGATTGGTTTATTTGCAGTCACGTGTTCTTAGCGAGCAGCGCCACTCGTGCGCTGCAGAAGTCCAATCAGCAATAATCCATGGGAGGCGCACAGGTGAGTGGTGAATTCAGTTTATAATAACCAAAAACACATCCACAGTTGGTGAGCTTTACTCCTTTACTCCTGCAATAATAACTCCTGAATAGCAATAATAATAACACACAAAGTGATGCTTGCTCAGTGAGCCGCTCTGATTGGCACTGTCGATTTTTTACAGCGGCTTTCAATGTGTCAACCGCTTGGTGCCAAACCCACTTTCTTTCCAACAGAAAGATGTAGGTGTGGTTTGCCAGGCTAGAAAAAACAAGACTAAATCAGAACGAATTTAAGGCTTAATTGAAACAAAATAAGTAAAAATTATGACTGTCCATCTTGGGTTGGCTTGTCAGCAAAAAAATGTGTAAATCTCAGACAGAAGACCTTTGTGACAGAACTTTGTGACATACAGTATCGTGGCGGGATTATTGCCAACCTGGCAATCCTGCAATAAATCAATACATCATTAAAATGCCCAGGGTGCTTTTATGGGCTGACAGCATGTTTTCCTGCCTCTGCACATGAAGAATGATAGAAATGATTGACTGCTGACTGGTGCTGTGAGTTGCGTGTACTGAATATCCTTACATCACTCCACTGTATGAGACTGACAGGTCTGCAGAGTCCCAGGGAGCAGAGCACAATGTGGCCTCATTCAGCTCACACAAGCGTACACACAAATGTACACACAAGTGTACACACAAGTGTACACACAAGCGTACACACAAGCGTACACACAAGCGTACAGTGTAAGTGTACACTACCTCCTAAACGGGTCGGAAAACTCTGTGGCTGCTCAGTTTACCTGTAGCCATATCAAGCATGTTATAGCAATTGAAAAGAGGTCACTGATCGGAGCTGGCAAATTTGGGGATGTTTTAATATTTCCAATATTAATTTTTAACACATTCAGATCATCCAGATACATCAACATTTGAGAGACTTAAAATATAACTAAAGTGTCAACTGATGACATGCATTTCAGACCATGATTGTAGAGGTCTAAATTACAGTGTGAGCAGGGTTTAAAACAGGATGAGACAGGATATTTAGTTAGAGGACATATTTTCTGGATAACTGCAGTCTTTGCGATTTGTTAAATGTGACCATTTACACTGCACTTTAGTATAATATTCTGCAAAGCTGAACACTGCCTATGGGCCTTAAGCAAGGGCGTAGCTTTGGTGTCAACATTGGTTTTGACAGTACAGTATATGACCCTGCCTCACACACACCATTTAGACTTTACCAACAGATTGTAGTCCAAATGTAGCCTGAGAGAGAATGTTGCTGAGAAGTGTTGGAGGATGCTGACCTTTTCTCCAAGCTTAAAGTCACTACATTTGTCTAAAGTCTCTGTGAAAGATTGCTGCACAATGAGAAGGATCTTTACATGAAATGGGTAAGGACTATTTGGTCATCCTGAAATACTGGGTGTGACATGCCCCACATTGTCCCCAAACCTGCTCCCATTCATCACTCTCGTTTTAGCATAAAACAATCTTTCTTGTGTGGAGAAATTCTACATTGTGCAAGTGAGTGTATTATAATATAGTTAACAAATAGTAATAAATGTCCTTGACTATTCAAAGGAAGCTCATTTGCCAATTCAATTGTGCTTATATTCATCAAAAGAGTTACCTATCTGAACCACGTCTTCCCATTGTGAGCACAAGTGCAGAATACCGATGGTAACGTGGCCCCATAGGTTTACAAGGATAATCTCCAGGGACTAAACAGTTTGAACTTTCATTCAAGACTATAGGCGGCATTACAGAATTATACAGAGACCGTGTGGATGATGGTGACTCACATTTAGAATAACATTTAAGTATAAACCTTTCTCGGTCATGTGACTTGGAATGGAATGCCGGCCTGTTGGTTGGCATTCCGCTGATTTGCTCCATCTGCTGCAGGTTATCAGCTGTTCTTTACAATGGTGTTACTGGTCTTGACGCTCTCCAAGACGGTTCAGCACTTGAGTGGTCAGGTCTGACAATGATATCTGAACAATTGCTCGTTTGTCGGAGCTCAGGAGCCGTCATGTGACTTTTGCTGCCCACAAGACTCTGATTGGTCAGAGCATAGAGATATAGCATGTTTTGATTTGAATTGCTTGCAGCAACCCATTGTTGCCACATAAGTTCCGCTAGCTGATGATGTCAGCTGAGAAAGGTCTATAACGTAACGGAAAGGTGATAACAAAAGCCATCTACTACTATGAAGCACTCTGTGACTTCGAGACTGTGAAAGCGCGATACAAATAAGGTTAGGGCTGGCCAATATGATGATAAAAATCGAATTGTGATGTCAAATTGTCATATCGTGATTCAATGGTTTTTATGTTTAACGCAGCTCTGAGCTCAAATACTGATACTTTCTCCACTCACTGCTTCTACTTAAACCGGGACTAACCCAGGATTAAACTAGGACAAAACCAGGAGAAAACTAGGTCTAAACCAGGTCTAAAATCAGACAATATCATGGACTGAATCTGGATTAAACCAGGACTAAACCAAGAAGTAAACTGGACTAAAGAGACTGAAATCAAGGTCTAAAACAGGACCAAACTAAAAAGGACTAAACCAGGGACAGAATGAAACAATGATTACCCTGGACTAAACCAGGTCTAAACCAGGTCTAAACCCAAGAAGAAACGGATGGCATTAGTAGCCTTTAAAAAACTATTTACACATGAATTCATCATACTTGAGAATACAGAATACTTGAGAAATATCATCTTCTCAGTCTAGAAAATACATTGAAGTATGCCGATACGGTTTTGGTTTATAAAATCCTCAATGATCAGGCACTTAAAAGATCTTAATAGAAGAAACTCAAATCAGAGAACTAGAGCAGGCTCAAGAGGGGACTGTTTGATACCACTGAGGAAAAGTGCATTTGGACAGTTGTCTTTCACCTGTCGAGCAAAACCTGGAATACTATTCCAGCTCACATCAGAGAACTGGAATCATTAAGATCATTCTCCAAAGATCTAAAAAAAATGGCTGCTGGACGGCCAAATATGTCGTCATGACTTTTAACTGCCACTAAATTTGTGCATAGAGCTTTGTAATTGTATTTCTATTCTCTCTATCTTAGATTGTTTGAGGACATTCAAGTACAATGTTGTTGTTGTCTTGTTTTTTTGTATTATTGTCTAAGCTGCAGATATTATATCAATCTGCAAAGGGACTGGAGATGGAAATTAGCCGCATGGGCTATAATCTCACATATTTGTGTAATGTGTATAATGTATATATATATATTTATAACACAAATATATATTTGTGTAATATGTGTAAGGTTCACCAATATGTATTGCCCCTTTTCAAATAAAAAGAAAAAAAAAAAATTGTGAGAAAAATCTAAAGAAAATGGTGATAAGATTTTTTGGCCATATCGCCCAGCCCTAAATAAAGTTTGCCTGCCTTCAGAGGATACAGACAACATAGACAATCAAACAGATTACAACACTGATTCATGAATAGGAGCTACCAATTTCACAAAGAAAAAGAAAAGGCCAATATCTTTCTCACAAAGAAGTGCAGACTGGCTTTGATGACGCCGCCATAGCACATTGTGAACAAAGCAGCAGCTTAGCCTCACTCTATTCCACGCTCCCCAATTCCTTCTGTGTTTATGTTTCTCAATATCCTCATTCTGGCCCGCTGTATTACAGTAAGCCCAGGAGAGGAGCTGCTGGCCAGAGACACCGTCCTAAAACGCTTTGCTGCAGCAGTTACTATGACGACAAGGTGGAGAAACCCCAAATGTGGTGGAAAACGCTTCCCTTGTTTTTCCCCCTGTCCACTGAACCTCATCATCAGCTACAAAGGTGCACCTGCAGCACACTACTACAGCTGCTTCTCTTTTGGACATTTTTCATAGTTGTTTAAAGGAATTGTGGCAAAGGCTACGGCTATGTAATATAAATAGAATAACAGTGACAGTGAAAATGCAGTATAATGAGGTAAATGAGGGAGTACTGTACTTTGGTTTTGAGGTTCTTAATTACAGAAAGGGGTATAATGTCTTCAACGTTTTAAGTAAAAAGGGAACTGGTTAAAGGAAATATTAAATTAAAATGATGATAATACCAAATAGTTATTAATAGATACACAATTACCTGTAACACTTTAGATTACAGCGCGCAGTTCTATGTGCAAAAATAAAGTATCATATAAGTACAGGTAATTACACATTAAAGAGCAAGGCATAGCAACGGTGTAAAAGACGTAACAATGGTGTACCCAATAAATAATGTGCAAGTACATCATAACTTGTAACTACATGTGAGCGCGGGCTGTAATCTAAAGCGGGCTGTAATCTAAAGTGAGAAGCTATTACCTGTATCTACAAGAAACGAGAGGGGAGAATAACAAGAAACAAGGTGAAACAAGGGGAAGCGAGGGGAAATGACCTAATATGTAATACAAGTACACTGTAATTATTATGTAACTGCATGTGAGCGTGAGCTGTAATCTGAAGGGAAACACTATTATCTGTAACTCAAAGAAACAAGAGGAAACAGACAAGAATAAAGAGTAACAATGTGGAACAAGGGGGAATGGTCCAATACGTATTGTGCATAGATCGTAACTGAAGTGCAAATACACATACTTTAATGTGTAATAACTTTCTTGTTACCGGTTTACACATGGAACTGCGGGCTGTAATCTAAAGTGCCGTACCCGGATGTGGAAAGTGCTATATTGTAAATAGCGACAATTTGTGGTAATTTGCTGGAATGGAGGCACTGATTGCTCACATAATCCCTTTTAGACCTCCCATTGGACCCAACAACTCTGACTCCTCCATCAGTTCTATTGAGACAAAGTATATTGCAGTTTAGCACTGTTGACTCACAGCAAGAAGGTCTTGGATTTGCATGTAGATCCATTAGTACTAAAAGGCCACACCGCCTTTGCTATGCCCAATCCCAGCAGACCTCAGACACTAAGCAGGGTAGGTACCACTGGGACAATGGCCAGGAAGCCTGAGAGAATGTAGTATGTTAGTGTTGGTGGTGGTCGGAGTATGGAGTGAATGAATAATGCCATGTAAAGCGTCTTTGAGTGTCCAGAAAAGGACAATATAAAACCAATGTATTATTCTTAAAACATGTACAATAGGCCACAATGAGCATGCACTGTCCCAACCTGCAAAATAACAATATTATTTCTATGAACCTGATGCAGGGAACACCCTGCTAAACCTTTAAACCTAACATACTGCTAGTGCATTATGCTCTCACTCCTACTTCATGTATGAAATGTTTTATGTAATGCGACCTTTCAGTAACAATTTAAATTCATATTCATCACATTCACACACAGGAAAACAGAAATTACAGTTATGGCTGCTCCAGTCACAGCCCATTGGTCGATTTCATTTCACATGCAAGTATACAGGGTGTAAAATGTACTGATTATGCAAAGTGAAATAGATGAGTCCCACAGCTTTGCATCACAGTTTTCTCGTGTGTTTGATCTTTCTAAAGGCTGCATACATTTCCTTGGGCAAATATCATAAAACATGTTTCCACTTACAGAAGTGGATGAGAAGCATGCACGGATGTTAATGTGTGTTCTACGTTGTGTGCACCGCTCACGTACATGTACCCCATGTCAGAAATACTGTTCACTGAAGGAAATGAAAAAAAAAACCCTCTTGAAAGGATTGTTTTTAATGTTTTCTTTCTAGCTCAACATTGTATTTAAACTGGCTTGATTTCTCCCTGATACATGCTGTGTTTTAGTTTTCCAGGGATATTTTTTGGCGGTCAAAACATTGGCAAGCACCGCTGTAATGTTTGCTTGGGAGTGCAGGAAGTTAATGTTCGCCTAATATGTTGCAATTTCTATCTGCTTGCACATCATTGTACTGGAGTTTTCAAATGTTGAACCGGCTGACGGTTCTCGGCTAAGCTACAAATATTGCCCTTAATACCGCTTTCTATTGACTTACAGCTTAGTGCAACAGTCCATATCTTCTTTGCCCCCTAAAGCTGATCTTTTTACGGGCAAGTTTCCCATATACAAGCGTGTTAAGACCTTCCCTGCAGCTCTTAACAGAAAAGGCACAGCGCTGCGAGGCTTCGACTAAAATCAATATAAATCAATTTGCCAGTGTGTTAGCTAATAACAAGCTAAAAACCCTCTGCTCGGAAGAAAAATATGACTTCCAGATCTCTTTAATTTGTCATAATAGGAGGGCAGAGGAAGCGAAACCCAATTATCTGCCTCCTGGACCATTTATGTGTGTGAGATACTATCCGCGGCCAACAGGGTTATTCAAGGATATGCGCCGTCTTCTGTTCTTAATGTTGTCAGAATGATTCGTTTTGGAAATTGCGCTGTAGTTAATCGCGTTTTTTGGGACAGCTGCGTTCTGCAATGTGTTGAACAGAAGAAAAATAAATAAAACACATTTAAAGCGAGATCAAAGACTAAAGTGCAATGAGTGAATAATAGATATGCCAATCAAATGTCCTACATTGCCGCGAGATGCGGTGTGAGGACAATCTGTGAAGACGTAATTATATGGAGTATACTATTATTATACTATATCAGAGGAAAGTCGGGTAGTATTTTTTTTTTTTTGCTGACATTTTGTTTTATTAGAAAAAGTAAAGTTGACTGTCCCAAGAGAAAATTAATGTTTGACTTAGTATTGGAAAATAATTAATCTGTTGTCTTTTATTTGTCTTTTTACTCTTTTTATTCTTTTATTGATTGATTTTATTATTTTATACTTATTTATACATTTTTTTATTGGTGCAGCTACTTTTAAGATATATATATATATATATATATATATATATATATATATATATATACTTTTCTGTTTATTTAAATTAATTGTGTGCAGCACTTTGGAACTGTAAAGTTGTTTAAATGTGCTATACAAATAAAGTGGATTGGACTGGATTGGATTCATTTGAGTGTTGTCTCTGTAAACATCTGTGGGTACACTATCAACAAATCTTCAAGTTGTATCCTCAAAAGTAGAACGAGCAAGAGCTGAAACGTCCTCAAAAGTTGAAGAAAGACCCGCGCATCCAGAAAGCTCACAGAACGGTTATTTATTTCCTTGCGCCAATGAAGTCTCGTCTGATGAAGGACAAAGCCTGAAACGTCACATAGAGCTTTGGAACTGACATCACAGTGCAATGCATTATGGGAATTTTGCCACCATTTTTCAAGGCCACAAAACAATGTGAGCACAGCCCGTTTTCTATATTATTCCCTCGTAGATTGTGTGTTCTAACATGGCAGTCGTCAACAGGCCCGAACTATCCTGAGGTTATGTGTCTACAGTTCAGTCCCTTCGTTCTACAGTTAGCGGTTTGTTGTTTGGACCGGTAAGATGGCGCCTCAACCACATACACATCAAGGCCAAAGGTCAAGGTCAAATTTATTTATAAAGCACATTTACAAACAGCAGGTACTGCCCCAAAGTGCTGTACAGGTTCATAAAAATAAAAACAATCCACATTTTAACACAAATAGGCAAAAATAGAATAAACATAAGAAAGTGCAAAAAAGTCTGTCTTCGACGAATATTTGAAACTCTCCAAAGAAGTGGCAGATCTAATGTATAAAGGGAGAGAATTCCACAACTTGGGGCCAGCTTCAGCGAAAGCTCTATCACCTCTGCTCTTCAGTTTAGACCTGGGACAGTCTAAAAGACATTGGTCAGAGGACACAATCTGCTGGTCACGCCCCATTACGTGACATCACATTCCAAAGCTCTATAGGTGCAAGGAAATATATAAAAGCAGGAGTGATCTGGCTGTGCGGAACTTTCTACAACTTTTGGTAATTTTCCTTTGACAAAGCACGCATAAACTGGATATGCCTTTAGATTCACTGTAACTCAATCAACCCAGTCCACTCGACGATATTTCAAAATCTTTAGAACGAGGGGAAATGCCTGGACGACCACAAGGCTACACAAACAAATAGCAGCGTAAAACATGTAGCATTTAGAGGGTTTAAGGATCCATTTAGTTTTTTTCTGAATTCATTTCCAGGAGCACTACATACTGTATGTATTTAAGTACATACTAAAGCATAATGCACAAATAACAACAATAGAAAAAATACATAATAATGCCTGATTTTAAAATGCCAACCAAGATAAAATAGGTCCTGTATCTACAGTCTACAGTATATCTTGTTTATGGAGCTTGCCTTAACAGCAAAGAGAAATAAACAAGTGCAAACCATATTCCACGTGTCTTTATTTCATTGTTTTTGCTGACTGGATGTATCTTCCGATCCATTTAGTGATTCTTTGCTTTAAGGTCAACCGAGCTACGAAAAATGTAAACATTATATTTCACATTTACTCAGGGATGAAAGCATCGCGCTTAAAATATAAAAACGTTGTATCAAAAGCGGCTGTAGCCTTGTTGGCCACTTTGATGAATCTCGCAGACAGCTCATCCTTCACAAGAGGTGGCCAGCTCTCGAGTGGGTCCGGCCCTTTGTCCTGTGGATGAATCAGTACACCGAGATGGCAGCGCACTCGGTTTCTACGTCTGTCAACTATTTGCCTCCTCAGCTCCAGCCGCGGCAGCGCAACGGACCTCTCCTCCAGCTCCCGAACAGAGCGAGCCATTAATCACACCCAAAGGTCAAGAGCTAAACCCAATTTACCCACACGCTCCCCCTGTCGCTCACAAGAGTAATGAATACGTTGGTGGTGAAACCGGGAAGAGCCCGGCTGAGAAAGTGTTGAGGGGGATTTAGTCTTTCTGAAAAATGTAGCTTGTTGGTTCGTCGGCGGCCCACTCGCTCCCAGGAACTGTCGATGGTTTCCTGAGTTTGTCTTGCTCATAGTGCTGATGAAAGCGGATCCGACACCCACGTGGATTGCTTTTGAAACATAAAACCGTCCTCTGAAGTCGGCGAGGCTTAAATATTCATCAAAAGCCGACAGAATGCAACAATCTCCGCGCTTTGTTGTTACACGAGATCAGGAGGGGGAATCTGTGTCTGCGTTACGTTTCGGAGGACTGGCACACGCGTCCCACTACAAATAAAGTTTGCATTAAGCATTTCCAGCTTTATCTCCACGGACTGTAGGCGAATCGGGAAAAACATTTAATTAAGTGGCATCAATATGGAACTTTTGGTGTATATTACTGTCATTTTACATTTTCATATACAAGTTGGGTGTTTTATACATAAAAATGGCCTATATTTATGGCAGCGAAATCTACATAATGAATTGAGTCAGGTTAAAATTTTGTTGAAATAGTCAGTCAGTTTGGTGGGAATTTAGAATATTTAGTTTAGTTTTTGAATAAGCTAGTCATTAGGGAATATATCTGTAAAATTTTGCCTTGTTTTTTCATAAGTCAGGCTAGAAATTAAGTACTAAAAATTCCATCTGAACAAACCTTACAAGTAAGTGTTGTACATACATTTTCTCACATGTAGTTCTATGGAGAAATGTTGAATCAGGCCAATCATTACACTGCTTTTTGGAAAGATTAGTGAATGGTTTTATGGAGAGTGACTTGGACTGAGATATTCAGACATTGAACTTGCTAGACTTTAACTTCCATATTCTATATCTATATAGGTCTGAGGACCAGAATCTGGTGATGGTTCCACGCACTCGTTTTCGGACCAGAGGAGACCGATCCTTCCAGGCTGTTGCTCCGAATGATCTTTCGCTCTCTCTGCGACCAATTGATTCTGTTGAGAATCTTAAGACTTTCCTTTTTGCTGAAGCTTTTGCTTAGTTTCCTTTTGGGCTGTTTTTGATTTGGTGTTGTCTTGGCCTTCTTTTTGTATTTGTATTTTTGTATTTGTATTTTAAGCCGTGTTGTGAAGCACTTTGTGACTTTTGTCTGTGAAAGGTGCTATATAAATAAAATGTACTTACTTACTCACTACTATATAGTGACTTGAGGGTGACTTGGACTTGAAAAATAGTTTTAACTGTACGGTACATCTTAGCTTTCCCTAACATTTGCCCTATACACAGGTCATAACCAATTATAAAAGGTTAAAAGTAAAAGTTTAGTGCGACTAACACCACAATACCCACGACTTTTCTCATCATATCATAATCATAAAGACTGTTTTAGACATTTTTTGTCTCACCACAGCCTTCAGTGGTAAGCTGATGTGCGTTATGAAAAGAAAATCTGCGAAACATCAAATAAATGAAAAGCTCAATGATATGATATGGCGCAGTAATATCAATACTAATTTACCAGTGTGTTTGCTAATAAGCACAAAACAAAAGACTCAAACATCTGTGTAATGCTTGGCCAATGCTTAAATAAAATAAATAATGTTTAGTAATAAAAAATGTAACACAGAAGTGAACATCAGCTTGGACGGAGCAATAATAGTGAGAGTTTCAGAGGTCAAATTTATGGGTGTAATTCTAGATTAGATGAACATGTTAGTTGGAAGCCACAAATGAAAAATGTAACAAGAAAGCTGGCAAAAAACATTGGTGTCTTGGACAAAATTAAACCATTTCTGAGTTATAGAGCAAAGCGTATTCTATTCACTTCTCTTGTAATGCCATATTTAAGCTATAGTTTAGAGACATACCAGAGCAATTTACAACCTTTGTTTATACTCCACAAAAAAGCACCTAGGATAATGTTGGTTAGAGAGAACATACACAAACAGGATTTTTTTTAAATCACAGGAACTGAAGTTTCCTGACTTAATTACATTTAAAACTGCTATAATCATGTATAAGGCAAAGGAAAATGAACTACCTTGTAATATTCAGAAATTGTTCTGCCTGTGTCTCTCTATTTGAGGAGGTGATTTGTGGAACAGGTTGAGTGATGAGTTGAAGAGAAGTGTAAATATCAATTTATTTTAAAATCTTGTTTCCTGTCGGTGGGAGGAAGAGAAGCGCTCAAATGTGTGAACTGTATTAGCATTTTCATGCGTTTTCAAGAAAGATGTAGTTTTGTGTCGTCATAGGCCAAATATAATATGTTCTAAATAATATGTAAATCATGACTGGAAAAATGCAAAGTTACAAAGTATGTAGTTAAGCTGAAGCGTGATGGGGGCAGGTTTCTATAAGTAATAACCTACTCCTTTTCGAATAGCATCTTCTGTTTTTCGAATAGCATCTTCTGTTGTTTCTCAAAAGAATAAACAAAAATAAATAATGCAAACTGAACATGTTTGCTGTTCTGTTGCTGTATTTTGTGCTAATGCAGCAGTTGGACTTTTGCCTCCTCCCACTGCCCTTCAGCTGTCTGTGTGTGTGTCTGTCACGCCCGTGTAGAGATCCTCCTGTCACCGCAGCAGCTCCTCTCAGCCTCAGAATCCAATGACTTTCCCCTCATCCATAATTGAGAGGCCGCGGAGGTGCCCGGAGAGCTGAAATGAATTAGCTGGAGGTATTAATAGCTATCTAAAAATATAGCTGCAGGTCTATTTCCAGGGGCCCTCAGAGGCAAGGTGTTCCGGCTGTTAGCGCTGTTTAAAATCACACACACAAAAAAAAAGGTGTCGCTTTTATTCAGCAACACAAAGAACCAATTTAAAGTCCTATATTTTGTGAAAACTTCTTTTGGACACATTAGCCTTGGTGCTTTTTATTGTGTGACTTAAATGGGTTTACATCAAAGAATCGCTCACCCATTCATACATCGGTGTATACTGTACACAAACACTGGAGGAAGGGTCCAAGGACACTTTCCTTTGTGCTCATAAGTTTAATCTTCTGGCAATTTTTATGACCTTGCTACCTTCTCACCTTACATAAACTAAATGTAAATACAGAACCTACAATCCATCGATTATGTTTCCTCAATGATTCATTTTGCTTCTGCCTCGGAGTTCATATAATTAAATCTTCTCTCTCCAATATGAAACTTTTATGTGGGATATAACCATTTCCCGGCCCATCAAATCCCGCCTACCTAATCTCAGCAGATGACCAGGTATGATGGCTCACTTGCAGCGTAACGAGCTGGACAGGTTTGGGCTGCACTGATCTAAATGAACTTGTCGCGGCCGCCGCTCGGTGTCCCGATGCCTCCCCTGACCCACTGTAATTACACTTTTCATTAGCCATTAGCCCGGATAGCCTCCTACCCGGGGCGGATTGATCGGCTGCTCACTGGGGTGCTGTTAGCAACTAGTGCAGAGGAGGACAGGCCCGCACTCTCACGACTGATAAGGGCAGCTTCACGGCGGGGAATGATGGCAGATAATGGCACCGAACAGCACTGCACTTAACATTCTAACTACCTTGAATAACACTTTATTGAAAGATTATATCTATAAAACTAAGTAATGGCATTGTGCAGCGAGTAGGGACCAAAACGCAAAGGACGTATGAGTCAGATAAATATAATACAGGGGGCTGTGCTTAACATATGTCTTTATAGAAGAATACAGTTCTCCAAGGCTAACTTTCCATGCCATGTACCAACGTTTTGCTCTCTGAGTACTAAACCGTAAGTGAACCCCAAAGGTGAGACCATCAAGGCCAGTTGCGTCGCCCAGCGATGGGGGATCATCGTGAGGCCATCCTCCTGTGGACCCACCACCTGCAGGAGGAGCCATAAGGGACTGGTGCAGTGTGATCCGGGCAGCTTGGACTGCTGCCACCGCGACCCGGCAACAGATAAGCGGAAGAAGATTGATGGATAGATGAACCCCAAAGACAACAGAAACATAAATGCAATTCTTTCAAATTTAAACAGTCTAGAAATGTTTCTGAAAGTTTGCGCACAACATCATTATAATAGATGTTCAGATGTTTTCTCCTAGTTGAAAATTATGCAATTTCAAAAAGGTCATGTTTATCAACTACTATTCACTAACTTTGATTTACAAAATGTTATGCAAATGTTGCAAGTCTCGCGACCACATCCCCACCTTACGGTTGGTGAAGCAGCAACCGCAAGCTCCGAGAGTAACCCGTAAGAGAACACTAAATCATAAAACTTTGTGCATACATCACCTTACTACTATCAGATTCAGACAGCAACATAAAATGATGCACGTGTATTCACATGAACAGAAATGTTAACAAAAATAACTACATACATTTTGATGGGAGAGAAATGGCCTGTTGATAAAGACGGAAAGCTTTCAAATATGATCATGAAATGGAAAAAAGCATTTCGTCCAAAGCAGTGAAAATCCATGCATTTTAAACAGTGGGAGTACTCTTATAAAGTGTACAAACAATAAAACTTATGTGTTGTGCATAAGTACTAGCTGTGCAAATGCCAACTAAACAAGCCTTTAAGCCTGAAGCATCTGAACACTGCTACAGAAATGTAATCAGATCTGACTCATTTTGAAAAAGCTGCTTTTAAGAGGTCAATGTGCACACTGCACTAAGCTGCCTGACTCATACTCACAATGCCAAAAGTCAGACAAATAAAAACTCTATGATTGCTGGTCTTTAGAGAATAACAGGAGCGCTGTGTGATACGGTAAACCTCCATAAACTGTTTTCATGGAAATGTGTGACCTCAGGTTGGGATTTTCTGCCAAAAAACAATTTGGGAAACTGTAAAGTGATACAAAAAGGTCAAAAACCATCCCGCAACTATCATGACTAATATTTCAAGACACTTTCCGACAATTTGAAGCTTTTATTGGGTTTAAATGTGCACAAAGGTGGCAGTAAACATGCAACTTCCATTTTTTTCTCTGGATAATGCAGAGGAAGACTTTGCAGCTTGTGTGACTCCAAACGACTAAATGGGACGAGGTCCAAGGAAAGCAGAAGTGCAGTATTGGGGATTGTCACATTACATCAATGTGTTACTCATGTTATCCACAGTTTGTCAGGAGCCAGGCATGTCTTGATGCTTATGTAATGTAACAAGAGACAGTGAAGGGGCTCCTGAGCTCACTGGCTGTGTGCTGAAGGCTGAATCTAACTAAATGGCAGACTTTTATTACTGCTAAAGTCACATGTTAACAGGTTCATATTCCAATCCAGCCTCTTTATGCAAGTTTGAAAGTGTAATGGGCAATCCCCAAATGACCCACATTATGCTCTTGGCCCTCTGACCCCTCATCTTCATGATCTGCTAGATTTCTAAGTAGTTCTTGATAGCACTCAAGATGGACAAATCAATTCTGTGATCAAAGCTAGTTGATCAAAGCTAGCACAGTGACATGTCATGCATACAGTATTAGGCTATGAACAGGCTTAAAACATTATTTTGGGTACCTGAGCATTGATGCATACTGTCTATATATTTTTTTATAAATCAAAAATAATGTATCTGTAAGAATCAGTCATTTGCCCTAAAATACAGGCACCAGGGCTGGTGAGGATTTGACCTGGGGCTCCTGCCACAGGCACCAGTGGGAATACAGTGGCTAGCAACTCGGTGGCTCTGTGGTGGATACACTTTGAGCAAAACTGCTCAGAACTGATCCAATGTTGGATTATAGGCTATGTTGGATTATAGGCTATAAATACTGTATGTGGAGGACAGTTTTTGAGAAACACTGACATAAGTCAACAACATTTCTCAAAACTGCGTCAAAGAAGTAAAATATCACTCCAGGTAGGTTTTATTATTTATAGTTACAGTATGTCACTTTATCACCTCCACTATAACTGTAAACATATTTGTCTGCACTCCCAACTCTGATACATTTTTAAAACAAATTTATATTGTATATGTGGCAATACGAGTGTTAAAATAAATTGTAAATGAAAATAATTAAACCAACAATGCCACCCTTAATAAAAAGGGAAAAGTAAATTTAACTTTAAGCCACTCAGGTCTGTATTTGATAAACAAGAGGCAGGGTCCATGCATAAGTACATTACATAGTTTATTTGTTCATCAGTTTAAGTTAAGTTAAATTACAGTTCCAATTCCTTTAGTCAGTTCATTGTTCATCTTTACATTCACGTTCCAGTGGAAAACACTTGTAGAAGCCGTCACAATCAGGCATGGGATGAAAAAAAGGCAAGACTGTGAGGTACAACTTCACTTCAGGGGCGTCATCTAAAAGTAAAATTATTGATAACAATCAGCCCTACAGTGCTACATAAATGTAGTTTGTGCGCTAGCACAGACCTGAATCTCTGCTAGGGAACACTCTGGAGCATCTCAGCGTAGCTCGGATCCACCACAGTCCAGCACGTTAGCATATCCAGCGCACAGGTGACAGCGCGGCCCCACAGCAACACTACACTTTATACTACCTTTACGTGGAGAGCAGTGAAGAGCATCAACCACAACACAGCAGGGGACCAGAGTACAGGAAGTCAAAGGTCAATTGACTACTCATGCAGTGATGGCTGGCGCGCACAGCCAATCACAGCCAACTACTAGTGGCAGAGCCCGTGTGCAGGCATACTGCCACATATAGTCTGTTCTAATTTGATTTATTTATGTTATTCGTCTCCTTTTTTAAAGTTTGCATTAATTGTACATACTTTTAATATATTATTATATCACCCGCGCCGCCGAAGACTTTAGCGAATATCTCCGTGAGTAAATGTCGTTTTTTGTGTTGCAAAGAAGAGGATTTGCACTTTCAATTGATTCCAACCATTTCCTTCTAGGCCTCCGGGGAGCGATGTAACGTCGCGTTGAAAATTCATGTCAAAATGTGCTAAGATAGCATTTGCCAAATCTGATGCCTCTGCCCTTTACACAATCGCCCAGAGATTCAACACTTCTTCTTAATTCAAAAATGCAAATATATGGAGAATAAACACAGACTGCACATCGAAGGTCAGGTTTATAGCCTTTTATGTTCATAGAAGCATATATAAGTGGAATAATAATCAAAAAAAGTGGTTACAGGAAAAACTCTATGTTAGTGTAAAATATAGCACTACACTGCTTTCAATCAAAAAACATTTGTACAAACCAAGCCTATCCACTTTTCCACATTGATTATAGTATTAAAATGATAATTCAAGGGATAAAAATGTGTGATTAATTTGTGATTAATCACGAGTTAACTATAACATTAATTATAACATTAATCGCGATTAAATATTTTAATCGTTTGACAGCACTACTAATTATGTGTGTCCTTAAGAGCTGCTGCCACAAGTTAATTTATCCATTATGAGATCAATAAAGTCTTATTTTTCAATGAGTTATTCACATGTTTATGTCCTCTCTTGTAGATTATTGTTTCTCACTTTCTTGTGAACTGGAGAGGCACACAGAATGCTACAGCTCACTCGTTGACAGGGCCAAGCAAGCGGCAGCAAACCACCCCTGTGCAAGCCGCACTCCATGAGCTTGTGCCTTTACCAACACTGTGACTATGTAAATCTGAAAATTTCTACTCCAATGGATTATTCCTGGACAACTGAGAGCCTACACAAACAAACAAACAAAATCAATGAAAAGTTACAAAAGAGTGAGTCTGAATTTCTGTAATAAAGGGAGACACTGCAGGCAAAACATTTTATTTATTTATTTACAATTTTCAGGTTTTACACTCCGAATCTTTACAATTAAGAGTGTAATAGATGATTTGCTGAGATGTCACAAATATCATGACATTTTGGGCGTACGATATGGCAATCTTCCCATAGGAAAAACAACTACAGGCCCATGCTACAGCCTCTAAAAACCATCCATTACTCCGATTGAACTTCCGCATGTCCCTATTGACAGGGCAATAAACTTGTCTGTGGATATATAATAAAACTCCTGATAGAAAGTCTCCGCGAAATCCATTGGAGTATCCACTTGTATTATATATCTGTGCTCTTGTCCTGACAGCTATGCTAAATCTAAGCAGTCCTGTATGGGTTTGTCGCTACAGGTGATTCTCATGCTAAAAGTCTGGTCTGCATAGTATGTGGGGACTGGCAAACGAGGCAGCGAAGCCTGCTTTGGCACATGGAGACTGAACACCTTGGATTAAAATGTAAACCATTTGGAGTTTTTGAAAGAAGCTATTAGTTCCAGAACCATCATACTGAACACGGGGGCTCCCCAAGGCTGTGTGCTGAGCCCTCTCCTGTTCACTCTGCTGACCCATGACTGCGCTCCAAAGTACGACTCAAACCTCTTCATCAAGTTTGCAGACGACACAACAGTGGTGGGTCTCATCAGCAACAGAGACGAGTCAAACTACAGGAGTGAGGTGAGCAGTCTGGTCATGTGGTGCACACAGAACAATCTCTCTCTAAATGTGGAGAAGACAAAAGAGATTGTTGTGGACTTTCGTAGAGCGCGGGTCCAGCATGCTCCTCTAACAATCAACGGTGCTGCAGTTGAGAGGGTGACCAGCACTAAGTTCCTGGGTGTGCACATCACAGAGAAGCTCTCCTGGA
>OMNZ01110068.1:0-19243 GCA_900303255.1 Lesueurigobius sanzi
AAAATAGTAAAAACAATAACAATAACAGTCTAAAAGGAAGAGACAACTCTAAAATCTAATAAAAATAAAAATTATAATATTCAAGAATCAGAATATAGAATTAATAAATAAGACTAAAATTAATAAATTGCAGAAGAATAAATAAATAAATAAATAAAAATAAGACAATAGAACAATAAATATATCTAAAATGAATAAATATTAATTAAAAGCTAAACTAAAAAGGTGGGCCTTGAGCCTGCTCTTAAAAACATGAACGTTCTCTGCGGCCCTGAGCTCCTCCGGCAGGCCGTTCCAGAGGCGAGGGCCAGTGTACTGGAAAGACGCCTCGCCGTGAGTATGTGTCCTGACTTTGGGAATGACTAGGAGCCGGCTGCCGGAGAAGCGCAGGGGCTGCGAAGGTTCATAGGGTAAAAGCAAATCTGAAAGATAAGAAGGGCCAAGACCATTAAGACACTTAAAAACCATTAAAAGAACCTTAAAATCGATCCTGAAACACACGGGGAGCCAATGCAACCTATAGATCAGTCTCTTTTAGGGCTGGGTGACATGATGATAAAAATCAAATCGTGATCTGCTTTTTTTCATTATGTCGTGAATCAGTGGTTTTTGTGTTTATCGCAGCTCTGAGCTTAAATACTGACACTTTTCTCCTTTCACTGCTTCTACAACTAAACCAGGAGAAAACTAGGTCTAATCCAGGGCTAAAATCAGGCAATATCGCGGACTGAACCTGGATTAAACCAGGAAGTAAATCAAACTAAAGCAGAGACTGGAATCAAGGTCTAAACCAGGTCAAACTCAATGACTCAATCAGAAATAAACCGAGAGAAAACTGGGTCTAAATCAGATCTAAACCTGGACAATATCATGCCTTTAAAACGACAATATACACGTGAATTGTGAGAAAATTGTGATATGGTGATATATGATGGATTTACCCAATCACAGTCAAGTGAGAATTCTCAGGAGATAGAACGATAGATAGATGATAGATAGAAGCAAAATAAGTGTTCATAAATCAAGATGTGGGCTCCATAAAAATCTTGAAATTATTGACTTTTTGCCATATCACCCACCGTCACCTCTAGTTGTACCATTAAAGAAAGTGATTGTATATGTCTGTACCCATGTTGCAGGGAGGGCCATTCGGGGTCAGACGGCAACACTGTCTTCAAGAACCTGTCCTGCCTCAGCCCCAGATACGGGCCGTTCCTCGACACTGTCACAAGAGGGACCCCTTTCTGCAGAGTCCAAGTGTTCATCATGGCTGTCAGGTCTATGTGTTCACCGGCAAACAGGTACTGCAACACACACACACATTTGTTAGAATGATGAAAGATTAACAAAATCTGTAAAAGCCATTGCTATGTCCTGGCTGGAGGTATACACTCACAGCGTTCTTGAAAGCCTGCCCGCTGCTGTAGCAATGTTTCCCAGAGATGAAGTCCTCCTCTGAGCATGTCTGAACAATATAGAAAGAAACATAAGTGTGCTAACTAAACAAGAAATGTATGTGTATAATAGACACCAAGTAGTAAGTTAATTAAAAAAATGCTTTTACATTGGTCAGGCTGTCCCATAGATCCTGGTTCTTGGCATTTGTATAGCTGTATTTGCGGAGATATCGCACTATCCCACTCTGGAACACTTCATTTGTCAGAAAGTGGCGAAGCATATGCAGCACACATGCTCCCTGGCAGGACAAAAAAAGATAATACAAAAATTTTGAATTACAACAGTATTGTTGTCAAGCCTGGGCTGCGCGAGCCTTTCCCACAGTTTGGAAAATAGTCTGAACAATCAGAAGGCAGAAGCGTGATTGTCTGTGACAGAAGATGCGCGTCTAAATGTAAACATACTTTGTCATAGGAGACTGTGTCAAACATCTCTTTGATCTGAGTGGGATTCTCAGCTGCACTTGAAATTGGCCGAGAAGAGTTCAAAGAATCCTGGCCCACTGCTGCGAAGCACGTGTGGAGCAGATATTCCTCCTGGAGCAAAACAAATTTCAGCTATGCGTAAAACTACTATATTATATTAATATTTTATTGCATACCACTTTGAATTCTGGGTAAGTCGCCTCTACCGAGATGTACTCCATGTATCGGGCGAATCCCTCATTGAGCCAGATATCGTTCCACCACTTCATTGTCACCAAGTTACCAAACCACTGCACAGAAGCACATCATATGGATCACAAGTGTGTACACGCACAGACCTATAATAGCCTTTTTTATTTTGTTTTGACGGTGCATATCTGACCTGATGTGCAAGCTCATGCCCGATCACCATAGCAACCCAGACTTTATCAGAAACAGAAGACGTGAGCGGATCAAAAAGCAGGCTGGTCTCTCTGTATGTGGTCAGACCCCAGTTCTCCATTGCCCCTGACTGGAAATCAGGGATAGCAATCAAATCTAGAAAGCAGAGTTTAGACAAAATAATTAAACAGAAAATATTCCAAAACATTATGTTGTTGTTTTAGTTTATTATGAAAGTATCATGAACCATCTGTGTAGGTTCTCAGTCGTACAGGAGTTGTCCATCATAGGCCAAGATTCTTCAGTCTTCATCTATACTCTGTAGTTGAAGTGTGTGACGTTTCGATCTTAGTCCAAAGATCGTCCTCAGCCAATAAATACTAAGTTTGTGGGTCTCTTAAGAGCAAACCAGAAGGATGAGTTAACCTCTAAGTCCCTCCCGCACCCAGGGTGAGACAATAGAGAAGTAACAAGCCATATTAAGTATGAATAGGCTAAGATGTTTTCCAACCTTTAGTACCAAGAGAGGAGGGACTTAGAGGTTAACTCCTCCTTCTGGTTTGCTCTTAAGAGACCCACGAATGTGCTTAAGTCTTTATTCGCTGAGGACGATCTTTGAACTAAGATCGAAACATCACACACTTCAACTACAGAGTACAGATGAAGACTGAAGAATCTTGGCCTACGATATCATGAATTAGTAAAAGCCATAGTTTTTTTAAGATTCAAAATATCAACATTATTCCACCAATGAGATCACCAAGCCCTATGTGAGGGAGTATTATTGTGTGAGAAGTTGCTCATGAAATTGATTTAAAAGTAAGAAAATGCAAGAATTTAAATTGGTCAAGATGGACAACCTCCAAAAGGCCGGCTGAAGGAGAAATTAACACAGCGGATTGTTGCCTAATGCATATAGCGCTAAGTAAACAATAAATATGTTGAAAAACCAACCTTGTTTCGGTAGAGGATAGCGTATGTTAAAATATTCTTCATAAAAGTCCAGCATTTTGACTGCTACCTCCAGGGCAAAGTGGGTTTGATGCCACTTCTCTGGAGCGGCGTAGATAGACACCTGTGAAGGATGACCACACTTGTTCATGGTTCACAGTTGAAGTTGTAGCGTAAAAAGTCTCACCTGAATCCCAGAAGATGATGTTGCAGTAACAGATTTGAAGTCACAGATGACAAAAGCTACGAGATATGTGCTCATCCTCACACTTGGAGCAAACCGATCTTCAAAGACACCGCCACTCACTTCACTCATGCTTACCTTAGATTCAGTCATATGTTCATCAGTTGTTTACGAGTATATCACGAGATGAGATTATATATGATGGCATTTTATACTTACTAGAGGCATATTAGACAGGGAAATGAACTCTGGGCCCCTCCTGATCCTGACAGTGAAGTTAGCTTTGAACTCTGGCTCATCAAAACAAGGGAAAGCCATGCGTGCACTGGTGGGCTCGAAGTGTGTCGAAGCTAACACTCTGAATACAATAGTTACAGTCTTTACTGTCATGATAAATTAGGAACAATTAAAAAGAAAACAAGGATATTAATGGTGTACCTTGTTTCTCCAGAACTAGTTTTGTAGGTGCTTTTGTAGAAGCCATAAAATCCTTCAGAAAGTACTGCATTAAACTCAAGATAAAGGAAGTACTTCTGTCCAGTGGTGAGCACTCGAGACGAAAATACACCCAACTGTTCATGATGAGGGTTATAAAGAACTGGAAGAGGCTAGGAAAACAAAAGCGTCACATCAACACACGTATAGATTGATACATATAATTGAAGGAAAAAAAAGTAATTACCTGGTCAGAGAAACGTGTTAAGTTGTGGCCGAAAACTGTGGCCTTTGTGATATTTAGGTCCTTACTGTGTAGCACAATCCAGTTTGTGTTGTTCTGGACATCAATCTCAATCTGCACTGAGCCACTAAAGCTTAGATTGCTGAAATCTGGGTGCACAAGAAGATGGTAGTGTACAGGAAGGATGTACCTAAAATGAAGAGACACATTGATGACTTGTGAATTTATTATTTTACAACTTAAAGGAAAGGTGTTTGTATGCCTACTGGTTTAAAAACGCTGAACGTGGGGAAAGTTCATACCCTCTAGATTCCTGAGGTTTCTAGAGTTTACAACTGAGCTTTAAGGGAGGCCTTCACTATTTAGATTATTGGAGACAGGAGTTGGGATTTTGAAAGTGAGAGAAAGTCCTGAGGGTAATTGCCAAGTGGTAGCATCTGTTTACCCAAAGTGTGGGACTCTTTACATTATTTATGTTTGTGTAAATGAGAATAAATCAACATCACATTTGTTAATAGTAAAATCAATACTTGATTTGAACCTTTTAAACTTCACATCAAAGGACACGATAAATAATGGAGAAGTATGCCCTACCACTGCTCCTGACGGGTTGCCCAGCGGCATTGAAGGATTGGTAAAATGCAGAGACAATAAAGTAACCTTACCTTACCTAATTCAAATGATTGTAGTGACATACCTTGGGAGGCGCAGGCGACTCCAGGGAAAAGACAGGTTTGGATCCAGGGCAGACTGTTTCCCTGCTGCAGCTGAAGGACTTTGTTCCTGCTGAGAGCTCTGTGCTGGATGACACTCACACAAAGGCAGCAGTAACATGGACAGAGCACACAGACTCACCAAGGCCATTGTAGGGCAACTGTCCTTCAGATAAACAGAAGTCAGCAGCCTGTGGGCTGACAGCAGATATTAAAATCACAGGGTCACGTCCAGACAGGCATCTGCTATGAACAGTGAGCCCAGGAGGAGGTTGTTTGTCCAGTTGCTCCTGTCTGGAGCATGGGGCAAGTTGCTCCAAACTGCCACTGACCTGATAAAAGTGAATATTACATTTAATTCTACAATAGAAGAATAGCTCTGTACATCAACAAATGCAGACCAATGAATGAACCCATGACTTTTTTGACCTGACTGAGCAGCTATATTTGGACGGTAGAAACAGCTGCAGTAGAGTGAAACAAAACAAAGCCTAAGGTTGCTTTAGCTGCTGTACTAATTGTTACAATACTGTTGTTGGGATTTAAGCATTGAAATTAACATTACTTCAACATAATAAGCAGTTAAGCTTTACCTCATAAACGTGAGCTGCTTGTTTCCTGGTGTCTCTGATGCTTTCACTTTCTGTTTTCAGCTCAGCTCCTCCCACTACACATGCAAAATGAGTGCTATATACTTTGTTGGGACTAAAAAAAAGTAAAAACTTTGTTGGGGAACAGATATGGATATAATTCCTATTATCCATATCACTCCCTACACTGTATTACAGTATATGAAATACTGTAAATGTAGGGTTAAGGATAAGGATTAAATAAATTAGTTCTATATCATGCCTGATGTTTAATAGTAGTGTGAATGAAAGAAACAAGGTTTAAGTTCCTCAAATATTAATGGATAGGAATGCATGTATTTGATTAGTACCTCACCTCATGTCATGACTCCCTAAAGGCAGTGCATAGAGCATTCACATCTCCTGTGTGCATGTGTTGTGTGTGCGCATGTGTTGTGTGTGTGTGTGTGTGAGTGAGCGGCGGAGGGGATCATAATACAGTAACATGATCCCACAATGCATTGCACTTGCAGTTTCAGACTGTGTCCTCCAGTTCACTCATAACACAGGTTTGGGTCCACACGCTCATAAGCATAAGGTGATGCTCGCCTGAGATCACACCACATTCAGTCACCACTGTGAGGCAGACATGATGGAGACATGCAAGAGTCTCTTATACCTGCCCCTCATCTATCTGTGGACAGGTAAGACAGAAGTTTCTATTCACTGCATCAGGCTGATTGTGTGTACCACTGTCACATTGTTTCTGAAAGATGGGATGAAAATCATGAGAAATAAATTATTCATAGTTAATTTTTGAAACAGCATTGTTTTGTGTTATAAAGTTGGTAGTACAGGTTTCAGAAGTAATAGGCATATAGTAATGGTAAATGAAGTAGTGGTGTATACATTTTCTGTATAAGTTGCTCTTAGTTACCCCAACATTTGGGGTAAGAGCCTAAGAGTCTATATAGAGTAATTTGTCAAAGTAGAGCAGTAAATACCATCCACTTCTTTGTGTTTAAATGCAAGTATTAATTTTTGAGTAAATTACTTACTAACTTGTACTTTTTATGTGTCGGTTCTCAGTCGTACAGGAGTTGTCCATCGTAGGCAAAAATTCTTCAGTCTTCATCTGTACTCTGTAGTTGAAGTGTACGTCCTACACTTCAACTACAGAGTACAGATGAAGACTGAAGAATTTTTGCCTACGATAGCTTGTACTTGTACCCAAACAAGTATTATACGTATTGACAGATTTTTTTTAAGTGTAAGTAATCTTAGTATAAGTGCCTAGTTACAGTACCTCCCTGTCTATATATATTATATGTATATATTTAGGCATTTGTATCGTCTGTGAGCCATTTCTACCCTGGTTGACAATAAAATGATATTGAATTCCTCTCCCTTTTTAATAACAAAAATAACAGAGCCTGTTTTGTTTTTCCACAGGGGTGAAGGGTCACGTGCTGACAGCATTGGCTCCTCCGGTTCATTTGTCAGGGGACAGGCTGGGCTGGACCCTGCTGGTTTGCATAGTGAGTGATCTCAGGAGAGGACACCTGGAGGTTCAGTGGAAGATGCCATCTGGCCGCCACATGTTCGAGTCCCCCATCACTAGTGTTGTAGTGAACAGCAAGCACCGCAGACACAGCCCAGTGTCTATCATCACTGTGGCCACCAACGACTGGCCTGCATACCGCTGCTCGGCCAGTCACAAGAGGCGGCTCAAAGTTAGTAGGAGGCACAACATCAACTCCTCAGGTAATGCTATGATTTAAAAACACCAATCAAGCATTCAATATTCACCACTGGAAGGTATAACATGCCAATGCCAAGGTGACAGATGGCAGAGTGGCTCGTCTCACATGTTTGCAGATAAATCCCTTGTTCCTTGTTAGTGAGAGTCCCAGAATATATTGAGGTGCTACCCAGTCATAGTGGTATCTCCTAATCAAGGCACCAGTTAGGTGTTTAAGATATTAGGCAGCAAGTGGTGGTAAAACTGGTCCAGAAACAAACACCCTGTGGTGAACCAGTGACAGGTGATGCATTTGGGTGAGACTCGCTGAAACTGATGACTTACAAATTGAATTTGTTGGAGCGCTGGTAGATCTCTGTGTTATCTCCAGTCAAGAATACACAATCATCATATTTGTTGCTAATGGGGCTGGATAGATGGATGAGACAATACAACAATGGTGGGCATAATTTAACTTTGATCTAACTTTAACTTGATCAATCTATACTGAGGTAATTGTTCAGGTTCAGAGATGACTAATGTCTTTTTTTAACTTTATTGATTATTGATCACTAATGTCTTTAATTTCAGATGATCATGAACAAATACAAAGCTTTGAGGATACAGGTAATATTCAGTAATAAATTGAGTACTTTCCCACTATAAAATCCAATGAGTGATTAACATTGATTTGGTGAATTGTAGGCTGGACAAACACTGTGGTTGTGTTATCACTAAGGCTGCTTCTGTTGAAGACACTGGTCTTCAATACTCTGCTGACCATTTACACTGTTATCAAGTGGTAATTGTAACTTTTGTGCCATCTTAACAATGTATTTAGATCAACAGATGATTTTTTTTAAAGTGTCGCAAAAATAGGTGAGCTAAAAAAACACACAAATCTCTTCCAGACTTGGACATGGAGCCTGGCAGCCTTAAGTAGATAATGAGTCCAACAGTCTCGACGTTTGAAAAGAACACCAAATGTGATTTTTTTACTTGTTATTGCTGAGGACAAAGCAGCTCTTGGTTTGGCGCGCTCCTCTGCACTCCCAGGTGTTGCAGACTGACAGTTGAAGACACAGATGGGGCCACCTTTTATCTGATTCAAGTGAAGACTTAGACATGGGTAGAAGACAATATGTTTCTGAGTGGCTAATAAATAGACAGAATATTGTTTTGAAATAATTAAAAACATGTTTTTGCTTTATTGTTGTTTTTTTTATTATTAAAACACTTGCACAGATTATTTTTGGTATTTTTTGTTCTTTTTAAGCATGTTGAGTCACACTGATACCAACAAAGTACCACTAGGTGGAGGTACAATCACATCTGACAATGTTTAAATTATTAACCAAAAAGAACAATACAGAACCTATCTTCTTCACACTACAATATAAATAAGTTTCTCAACACTGACCAGCCACTCTTCACTAAACTTGCAATCATACATGTTGTAAGAGATCATAATGCTACAAAAGAGCGTAATAAGCCATATAAATTAAGACTAGGCTCCTCTCTCACAGATGCAGCAAACATGACGTTTGTTCAGACTTGTTTGTGTCCCCATTGGGGAGCAGCTTGTTCTCAGTAGGAATAAAACAGTCTACAGTAGCAATGTCAAAACATTCAGAGAATTGGTACACACTTCATTCACGCTCTTTATGAACCTTTGGCTCACGGTCCACTGCAGAGAGCCAATTACAGAGTGAAACTCTCACACACATACATCCAAATGAACACAGCAAAATAGAACAGCACTGACATTGGCCTGAACAATATTCATAATACATTCAAAAGAACACTCACATTGAACAGATCACTGGGTAAAGCAGTCGCTGGAAAACACTTGAACCAAGGGGAAATATTATACAGGCTGATTATTTTTGGTAGAAGACAAAAACACTGATATGGATTGTAAAAAATAAATAAAGTGCTTCTGTTTAAGACAAACTCCTCTTTCTGAGGTATTAAAGAAAAATCACATCTAAGCACAAAAACCTATGCACTGCACCTTGAACAAAAAATAAACTATTTACAGTCTGTTTCTGTCTGCCATTGTCATAAACATCAAACTCCCACGTTGTTTTCCAAAAGGGTCCAACCTCAGGGTCAGTTCAGCTTCTGTCATTGAGAGCTGGCTGTGCCATAGGCAGCGTAATCAAAATCCTCCATCTCACTATGGAGTGCATTCAGTGCTCAGTTTCAGTGCTCACCAAAATAAAACTGTCAAAACTTTCTTTCTAGTGCAAACCACCTTCACCATTCAGAAGCACACTTCAATGTTTTAGGCTAGTGCCGCATTGAGAGCACATAGCACAAGAAGGGAAGAGAACATAGTTTGATGTGAGTGTGTGTGTGGGGTGGCGGCTGCTCTGGGGTAGATCCTCCATCTGTCCCGGTGTGGGTGAAGACTCTCCATGTCCTTCTGTGCACTGTACGCTGCCACAGTGAAGTTAGCATCTCCAGTCGTCAGGAGGTCAAACAAACATGAGTGGAAGTAAATGTCGTGTACATCCAGCTGTTCTTGGCAGCGCTCTTTAGCTCTGTCCACATTGAAGAGATGGGGGCCGCCGTAAGCAGGGGCCTGTGTCAATGAAGAATAACCAGGTCTGTGTAGCTGCAGCCCCAGTGCAGGAGGGGACAGGGGGAGATGCCCCCCCTGGTCAATGCGCTCACTGTTCGGACAACCATTCAGACAGAGCTGAAGGTCTTGAGAGGCATCATAAGCTTGAGCAAACTCCTCAGGTATACGAATTGCTAAAGTCAGGTAGCGACCCGTCTGGCGGACAATCACCGTCACGCCGATGTATCCTGCATGCAGCTCCACGTGGCGTCCTGGACTGCGCTCCGAGATCCACAATGCCCGCACCTTCCTCAGACCTCCTTCTATCGCTGCGGAGGTGTGGAGAGTATCCCCACTGCTCACTGTGCCATCATCAAAGGCTGCAGGGAGGCTGTCTGTGACCGCCTGGTACACTCTCTGGTCTGTGCAGCCTTCAAATGGCTTGAAAATGATGGTAATCTGCAGAAACATTAAACATTACAAACCCTAGTTATTTTGACATTTGAGACAATGGCTTACATGCAATCATTTTCATCCACAACATTTACCAAACAATGATTTTCGGCATCAGGCTTATTGAGGCTCACTGACATTCATTGCGTCACACACTACATTTGAGAAATTACTAAATTGCATTTTAACAAGGTGTAATTTGACACAGCTATATAAACATGAAGTGTGATTTTGCAGTGGTGGGGCAGGATCCAGGGTGTGGTGTGAGCATTACGGTTAGCGCTAGCATCATAGTTCCGGTGAATGGCAGCTTTGTTCACATGACAGCCCTGAGGAATGAGGTCTGGCCGCCCATTAGCCCGGAGGCTGTTAATGTGTGTGAGTGTGTGTCTCTAATAATGGTGACTAATAACGTGCCCCACCTCTGACACAAGGTCAAATCTACCTCTACAGTGAAGCAGCCAGTCCATTTACCTAATGTGTGTTTGCGTGCCAGGGTTATTTGTGGGGGTGTAGCGGTTTTAATAATTCAAACTCATCAACAAGCACATTAGAGTCGTTCTTTTAACAGCACAGTGATCACCTCATGTGGCTTATCATATGTACTGATTTAAAGGGAAGTACCTTACAGGGAGAGGAGCTTGTAACTCACACGAGGCTCTGGTAACTGTTAACTGCAATGGGCCACTTCCAAACACACACACAAACACACAAGTCAACAGTAGGACCTTTCACACATCACATTCACGTTATTAGAGGCCAGGCCTAATGCAGCCATTAACCACATTCGTTTTCCAATGCGGCTACAGTCACAAGAGATAGTCACAAGATGGACTGTTTGCTTCACACCTGCGACTCTGAGCCAGAAATGAAACTAAAAATGAACAGATTTCCAGATGTGAAGTTTGAAAAAAAAAAGCATCTTTGAAGCCATTACAGCAGGGGTGGCTATAGTTTTTTTTTCCCTTGGAGAGCCGAAATGGAAAAGTATGAGAGGGCGAAGGGCCAAAGTTAATACTGTTTTACACGTAGACAGAGCAACTGCATCTATGATTAAATATCCTTTGATTACTGTGCTATTGAGAAGGACAGTTTTGGTGTCCACGACGAAACCAAGTCTAAACCAGGGCAAAACCAAGACTATAGCAGGACTAAAGAGCTTTATTTAGCGCCTTTCACAGACATAGTCACAAAGTGCTTTACACGGACCTTCAGACCACCACCATGCACTCACACACAGACATTATTCATCCTGCCTATTGTACATGTTTTTAGTTGGTAGGGGAAACCGGAGCACCCGAAGGAAACCTACACAGACACGGGGAGAACATGCAAACTCCACACAGAAAGGCCCTGTCCTGGCCCGGGATCAAACGCGGGACCTTCTAGCTGTGAAGCACAGGCGCTAACCACTGTGCTACTGTATCCAGCCTTTACTAACCCAATTCTGGTAAGGAAAAAGAGGAAAGGAAAAACTGACTTTTCATTTGTTTAAATCTCTTTTACCCTGCAAAACATTTTGATCAATTAAAAATGCTTGATTTCCTCATGCCAAATCTGTATTTTCTAACTTAAAAAATGACTTTGCTATAGAGTAGGATATGCTGATTTGGTGTCCTTAGTAATGATTGACAGTCTATTGACTGCATAAATGCATCAAAGTAAATACTCCTCATAAATCAAAGTACTTCTTGATCTTGAGGGTCTGTCCTGAAGACTGAAGTACATTAGGCAATCTCTCTACATGCTAGGATTATACAATATGAGAATATATATTACAATAAAACTGTCTTGAATATTTTACTACACAGACGGCACAGTGGCTAGAGCTCTTGCCTCACAGCAAGAAGGTCCCAGGTTTAGTTCCCGGACTGTGTGAGCCTTTCAGTGTGGAGTTGGCATGTTCTTCCTGTGATGGGTTTCCTCCGGGTGTTTCCCACATCAACTCAAAACATGCACTATAGGTTTATCCTCCAGCACTGCACTTTTCATATTCTTAAACCTTTATTTGTTATTATGCATTCTTTCAAAGCAGTCTCTTCGTACACTAAACCTGGTCAGACTGAAAACACAGTGAGATGAAAGACATGTGATTTTGCAATTGTTGTGTGTGTTCTTGCAATATGGATATACAATATTTGCTTGCATGGATGTAAAAAGCGGAGGACTCACCTTGTTGGTTGCCGTGGCACTGGAGCCACTGACCACGGGGACATTTGTAACCTGTACAGACAGATAGTCATTGTCGATAAGAGGCCACGCCCCCTCCACTTTGCACGTCTGGAAGCTGTCTTTAAACGTCCTGAGATGGGGGTCCCCAAACAGCCCACAGAAGAGATAGGCCGGCTGGAAGTGGCCCTGACCGTGTCCATGGGGGTGTGTGTGTGAGTGCGTGTGATGGGAGTGCGAGTGTGCGTGCTGGCTGCGACTATGGTAGTTGCAGGGTTCATGCTGGACCTCTGGGTGTGTGGATGAAGTTGGCCCGTCTTTTGAGCAGTTCCTCTGGCTCATGAGATCTGAAATGCCCAGGACAGCAGAGTGGTACACCAGGTTTCCGCGGCATGTTTTGGCTGTCTTCTGTGTACAGGCTGAATACGCTCGCAGCGCCTTGCAGAATTCAATGTGAAAGCCATCCACAGCCGGGGTGAGATGAGAAGTCAAGGAGACAAAATCCGTAGTGCACTTCTGGATTCGACACTGAGGAGTAGGCACTTGGCATTGACCTGTAGGAGACACAAAAGGTGTGATGATGGCAGTGTCACAGAGAACAGTAGTAAAAGCACAAGCAATAAACATTTCACTAGATAAAGAGACGAGATTTCAAAAGCACAAGAGGTTATGACACGTTTTGCTTTGATCACTTGAAGCTGTTGATCTGATACAATCAATAATAAAAAACAAAAGAAGAAACCGCTGGATAATCCCTTCACAAATCTGCGGTCATATTGTGTGTAGTAAAGTTTATGTGTTATAAACCAAAGGGCGGCCACTCAGGAGAGATAAAAAATATTTACAGTGACTCTGATAAAACTGTTTATACAGCCAGAGAGTAAGGACTAAGATGCACAACATTTATGGCAGACAGCACTGAGGTGCTAAATAAAGATGTTATGGCCCATTGATATGATCTGTCCTATTTTTTTCCATTAAAAATGTATATTTTCACTAGTATGTTGGCACTTTAGTTTAGGCCATAAACAAATATTACACTGTTAATGGATTATATTAAAATGTAACTGCTATGAAAAGATGGATCTCTGTCTTCAGACGCATTACTTTTGTGAATGTAACAAAGGTCAGAGCAGCCTTTTATATCATAGATCAGAGAGCGTGTTAGCACAAGAGAGATTACAGGGCCAACCTAATGCATCAGCCACAGCGTGCTCCTATTAGATTAGGCCGGAGAGCCGCTCTGCAGAGCAGAGGCGCACTAACACACAAACAAAACACAGTCCGCTCACAAAGATAGTTGTTTTTTTATTTAAGAAATAGATTTTCCAAGTTGCTTTGACAGAGCTTCACTTTAACTGAACTGGACTGAACATTCAGGACTGGGTTTTCTGTACAAGTGGAAACTTACAATAGTGTACGGCACCACAATGTAGCCTAGCTTGTGTTTGACTCTGACAAAATCATTGTCTATGATAACCTTCATTAAAACTGTGTTTTGGTGTAGCACCAACATATCCTTCTTTCAAGGCGAATTTAAGTCTTTGTTCAAATTACAGTAAATCCATTTCAAATATATTTCAGAAGATAGATCCACATCCATGTCAAAAGATAGATCAAATTATTTCATGTACATTTACAAGAAACACTATCTTATTCAGCATAGTTATCACGTACCACATGTTTTATGCTATGCTTTGTTAATTTGTTTGGAGATTGATTTTACCTCATGCTGGAGGTCTAACTAACCATTTGGGGGCACTAGTGTTCCTACTTTTGAGTAGAGGGGTAGAAATAGACCCCCCCCACACAACATTTCAGAATCTCACTTGTGTTTGTTAAATACTGACACACAGGCTGCCTGCCATCCCACAGAACAGACGCTCTGCGCAAAGGAGACACTGTCTATCGGCTGAAGTTCTGATGGTTTCTCTACATCAGTCTGTTGTACTTTAACACTGCTCAATGTTTATACCAAGCCACTTTTAACAAAGTGATTTATCAAAGACAGATGTCACTAAATGTAATTGTTAGTGCTGTGTAAGATAAATGAATCTGTGGCTGTTGTTAGTGCCATTACAAAAATCCACTTGTATCAAAGATTGATATGTTCTCTTTCTAATTTTCAAGCCATTTCTTGTCTTCCCTGTCTTAACATCCCACTCTGATATCCATAAAACCAAGCCTTTTGTGATAAGCTACATGTGGAGAAGAAATAAAACCTGATAGATGTATTAAAGTAGCTAAAAATCGAAATTGAAATTATTGGTTTCCATAAAACAATAAAAGATTTAATAACATCCCAACAAAAATTGCCTTTGCTTTCACCTCAATTTTGTTAAAATCTTCTTCTTACTAACCCTGTCTGTAGTTTTTCATCATTTCTGCCCATCCGCACTATCACTTTACTGTATATACCCTATATACCTTAAGCCTCTGCTGCCTTACTGCTTTGGCAAACCCTGGGCTACCGCCAGCCGCCTCCAGCCATCTCGCTCTTATTCCCTGCGCGGTACTCCTCTCCTGAGGTACTATCTTTATGATCAAAAGACACAAAGGTCAAAAGTACCTGCGGCTTTCTCTCTTTGCACCCGCCTTTTCTTTGTCTCAGCACCGAACTTCTCTCTCATCTCTAGAGATCAGAAAGGATCTAGTGGGATAATCTCTCCAGTCAGGGCATGGCTTGTGAAAGTGCTTATTGATCACCTTGTGTTGTTGCACTCGCTCACACATTGAACTAAAAAACACAACTTTCCAAGATACAAAGCCATACGAGAGTTCACTACACGTTTTCTGACATCTTCTACATTCTCAGCTTTGAGAACTAGACAAAATGACACATTTATTCAAAAGACTATACATTCTTTCTAAGTGAAACACATATACAGTAGGCATCTATAGTATAAATTGAGTCTGTGCAGTTTCCGTGCGCTAAGGCAGTCCAAGTCTTGTGTTAAACTAATTACAGGAGGTGTGACTGCCTAACAGACAGCAGCCACCACCGCTGACCCCCTGCACACACTGTGTGGCTGTGTGCCTCTCAAGAACAAATGCTTTTATAAAAGGCAGTCTCTGTTTTCTGTTCAAAAAAGCTTTTTACTCAACTTAGAGACACTTCATTATGAACAAGATCATTATGAAACAAATGTGCCTAGAATATGCAATTAATATCACTAGAAAATTTCAACATTGCTTATTACTCATTACTTACTTATTACATGTCATTAACATGGTAGTAGAGATTTTGACAATCTTCATTATGGAAAATTCCTGGACGACTGAGAGCCTACTAAGCCTACATGAACCTATTATGCACTTACAGACAATGGATATTATATTATAAGATATTTCAAATTGAAACCTCACAGACAAATCACATTGATGTTGCCACATGTCTAAAGTGACACTCAGCAACAGTCACTGTCTTGGGATTGAGTAAAACAGACTATATTCCCCCAGCCATCCACAACAGCGTAGTCTATAAGGAGCTGATAACATTGTATTAAACGGCAGGTTCAGTTACCTTGGTTTGGTCTAGACCTGTATAAACCAGAGATGATGAGACCTTTCTATCCCTCTCCTCTCCAGCCTTACGAGCCATTATGGGGCAGACAGGAGAATGACGGCCCAAGAGAGAAGGGGAAACTCGATCTGTGCTTAGACTGCTGCACTGCCGCTGGTGAGAGGGCCATTATCAGGCCCAACAACACACTGTTCAGCGAAGCACACATTACTACGGCTTAATAACTTAGAAAGTGTTGGGACAGCTTCCTCACGATACAGGCTCTAAGTAAATATTAACCCGGCTGTAGACTGTTATTGCACCACACCTGGAGAAAGTGGAGGAAGCATATCACTTATTGTAGGAAAGTTAGTTACCAATTTGCGGTGCAACGGAGAGGAGAGCGGTGAGCAGCAGCAGCACTGGCCGGAAGCAGCGCACTGAAGACGGGGAGGCGAGGCGCTCAGCCTCGCGGCAACAGCATCCGGCTCTCCCCATCCCTGTCCATGCAGGGCCAGGAGGGGAGAGTGGACAGCGGTCCAAAAGGCGAGGACGCGTAGTGTCCAGGCCTCCTTACGCCTTCCTCTTCTTCTGCCTCTTCTACTTCACTTTGGTCTCCTTGCCCTGCTCCTCGGGTGCGCAGGGGCATTAAAACACAGCTGCTATGTGCTTCGGAATGAAGGGCGGAGTGGGAAACAACGAGCAAAAGTAAGTAGCGCGTAAAGTCAATCCAGCGAGACTTTATCTAGACTAAATCCACGCCCCGTGTGGAACGAAATGCACCTGGGACTTTCGGCTGCTTTTCTGACCACTTCGTGCAGACTTGTGAGCTCGACACGCACAATCACATCTCTCTCTCCCTCGCTTCACAGGCCGGGGATTCTCCTCTACTCCTCCCCTTTCACTTTCTCCTCCTCTTCTGTCCCTCCAGCAAATCAATACTGAATCAACCAAACCCTGCTAGCGGAAAACCCGCCTCCGCATGCAGCGCACTAACACATAACTTCTGAAGGTGAAAGTTGTAAAGCAGTACCTGGCCGAAAACACAGTGCCGCAAGTCTTTATTTACACAGAAGAAGAAATCACCAACTTTATGAACGGCATGGCTTTGTTGCATAGTAAGAATGACTACAGGATTTTTGTGTTTAACATTTATCCATAGGGCCATTATGGGCAGGACTTAAGTTTTAGTGCCACTGGGGCACCCTGTCAGGAAGAGTAGTTACAGTGTCCATCTCTTGAGTTATGGAGCACATACTGTAGTAGGATTAACCTATTGTCCATGTTTTGATTGATGGGGAATGGACACTGGAGAACCTGGCCCATCCAATCACAGGGAGAACATGCACACACGGCACACGCACACATATGGATCCAGGAATCAGTAGGAACCAATCCACTTTTTTTCCCCCAAATATAGCTAGATGATAATCCAAGTAATTCCATAATGAGAAGAATGTTCATTATAAGCATACATTGATAACAATAACTGGTCAGGATACTGTTTAACTGTTTAAGTACTTTCTTTTCGATCAGACCAGTTTAGGTTTTTCTGCATACCTGACAGTTTCGATTGCTCACTTTCTGCAGTCTTCCTCAGAGTTGGTCACATGATGTTAGTGTGACGTGTCTTGTCATCTGATTTATACAGTCTTTGGCGCTGTTTTCCCACCGGTGTGGGCGGGACTACAGCGTCATCTGCAGTCCGACTTCTTCAGTGCAGCGTCCCAGGTGTGTGAAAGCAAAAAAGCCCCCTCATCCTGGTTTACTGTCCTGGGGGCACGTGTCCAAATTTCAATAGCCTCCTTTATCCAGCGCTGACATTTGTTGTCCTCAGTACCGATGATTTTGGCTCCATTGGCTTTTACCCTTTTTAGGACTATCCACTGGAGGAGGAGCCAGTTGCGCAATTTTGATTTCACCCATAAGCGTGGTCAATTTCCAAAGTGAGGCTTAATACACGTTGTCCCTCTATTGTTTTAACTTATTGGACAAGACACGTCACACTAACATCATGTGACCAACTCTGCAAAAGATTGCAGAACGTGAGCAATCGAAACTGGGTCAGGTATGCAGAAAAACCTAAACTGGTCTGATCGAAAAGAAAGTACTTGAACAGTTTACTACTAGAAGACCAAAACGTTTTTGGACTACTATGGTCAGGGTACTCTTTCTGTAAATTAGCTAATTGGTTATGGATCTGCGGATTGATTCATTTGAGTGGCTTATTTCTTTAAATGAAATTGTATACATTATTTTACACATACACACATTTTATATTTTTCTTACCCCACTATTGCACCACATCACATATCTCTATAGACGCAGCATAATCTCTACAGCCTTTGTTTCTCTGCCCTCGTGTGTGTGTGGTGGTCACTGCTCAGGGCACAGGTGTACTGAGCTGCCTCACAGCTGCAGTTCATCTTCTCTGAACTCGTTTCGCTCGCTGCTGGCCCTGTTCTCCCCTTTATCACGTCCCGAGTGTTAGCTTAAGCCTTTTTATGCTAATGCCTCCCTATGGGCTGCAACTCTCTGACTCCTGTCTCTACCACTCTCATCCCTTGCCCCAAAAACCATGTTCATTCTGTCACTTCAAAAACGCCTTAATTCCAAATACTTATACTTTTAAACCAAACTGTACGACCCGAGAGTCATGCTATTAGTTCCACCAGTCCTCACATTTATTTGAGAAGCTTTCCTTTGAATATGAATTTACGGCAATGATGCCTTTGATCCGCTACATGCACAAATTATTGTGTGGAAGAAATTTTAATTGGTGGTTTTATATCAAGTCTTGCTCCGGTTCAAAATTAAATTACAAATGCAATACTTGTGACTATGACTCACACTCTGCTTTTGCAAAGTTTTTTTATGGAAGCTCTAGGTCAGTGATTGTCAAGCTTTGCATCACCTTATACAATATTTGAGCAGCAAAGTACCACCAGGCCTACATCAAAATAAAATCAGAATAAAGCAGGCCTATAAAAGAGTCTAACAATACCTATGCTGGACCAGTTTGTCTAAACTGGGTGTAAACTAGAGAACCAGAGAACAGGCAGCTTCTTGCATGAGTGGCTGAAATGATTAACAATCCCGTTCAGATTAGGGCTGCATGATATTGAAAAAACTTGCGACATGGGCGTGCAATGTCGCGATAACGATATTATTGCGATACTTGGATAAACCGTTCCATTCAATTCAGACACATGTGATATCTTTTTCAGCAAATTGTGTCAAAAGAAGACTCTAAAAACACAAAATAAGAACCAAACTAAGGCCAAGAAATGAACTTGATTCGGAAAGTTATAACTAAAACTGAACTTCTGCACATTTATAAGTTCCATGCATGTTTGGTTTTAGAGAGTTTGAAGTTTAGTTTATTTAGAAGGAAAATGTGCAGTTACATTAAAAAGATGCAGGTGCTGCACCAGATTTAGCACCATGCTACT
>OMNZ01110068.1:36699-51296 GCA_900303255.1 Lesueurigobius sanzi
AGAATGAGCTTTTCTTTTCCTGGGGCAAAACTTATTCATCAGAGCAAGTGACCCTTTCACTGGGGGTATTGCCAACAACTTCACGATACGGTACATATCCCGATACAGGGTCCACAATACGATACATATCCCGATACAGGGACCATGATGCGATACATACCCAATACAAGTGTATCCCGATACAGCGTCTATAAAACAATACATATTCCAAATAAACTGAAGAAAAATAATCTCATAGGAACAATAAATAGTACTTTTTATTATGCTAAATATGTTCAGCAACTGAAACCTGTTATTGCAGGAGTTAGTGAGCGTGTTGTGAATAAACCATGGGATAAAATAAGCAGATTCTTTTATAGTGCGTATCGTGATATAGTGCCTCGATACGATGCGCGTATTGCCTCAGACCCCTTCTCTTTTTTTACGTACGTCGTACGCATATTGAAAAGTGCTCCGTAACAATATATTGCTGATACGATATATTGAGCACAGCCCTATAATTTACTACTTTGATTCAAATGATTTCTTTTAGATTTGTGAAGTTTTTTCTCATAAATCTCAAATGCAGTACTGTATACTTTTGAGTGCTGTCAGTTCACAGTCTGACTTGACACTGACTTCAGATTTTAGGCAGCACAAATCCTCTAGTCTCCAACTCAAACAGATTTAAGCTTATGAGTGTCTCCACCCGAAGCCCTTTCCCCGCTGACTTCAGTATGTGACAAGCTCCTACTCAAAGGACATTGTCAAAACGTCAAACTTGATAAAATATAGATATAGTTGTAGAGCGACGGAGGGAGACGAACTGAGGAAATATGAGAGAATATAAAAAGGGCGGAGTGAGGGAGTAGGGAGAGAGATATGAGCTCTCTGTGGTAAAAGACAATAAAGTGCACAGGTTTTTTTTCTTTGTTTGATGTGCTCCCCTCGAGGGCGCCATGACAAAAAGTGCAGCGCAGCCCCAGTTAAAAGAGGAAAAATGACAAGGGCCATTCCTCTCTTCCTCTGGATGGTGCTTCACAGTGATAGCGGCCGAGTGTGTGTGTGTGTGTGTGAGTGCATGCGAGTGAGGGGAAACCGAAAACGCACAGGGGCCCTGGGGGTCTCATAAATCAGGCCTCCATTGAACGGGACTGTCCTGCGTGGGAAGACAGGTGTCCATAGTGCTGTGGGGCAGAGGGTATGGATGAGCAGATCTGTCACCAACGCACATAAGCAAAGGTGCGGAGTATTTTCTATGGAATACTACAACCTTTCTTACCTTTCTGGAGAACGCGAGTTATTCCTCCACTTTCATTTTTATCATTTCTCTTTTCCATCAGTGGCAAAGTAGCAACGTGAGCATAGTTTAGTCGGTAATGGCCGCAACAGTCGGCAGAGGAAGTGTTGATAGTTGGTAGTGCTTTCAGTGAGTGGATAAAAGCGATGCAGTAGAGTACTAGTTGTAAGAAATTACTACATCGACAGGTATTTTTGCATTGTAGTAGTCACAACATTAGTAAAAGTAATTCAATGTTGTGGAGTACTTCTTCTTGTAACACATTGAACACACACAAGGTAAAGCAGAAATAAAGTGTTTCCTGTTCTTGTAGCTCATTACCATATCACTGTCCGGCCATTATATCTGCTGTTTGTGATCAAATAATGAGAGCAATAGCAACACGCGCCGCTCTTGTAAACACTTTACCATTGATTACTTTGCTGCTTATTGGGTTTCATTGTGTTTTTCTGAGTTTATAAAAACGCGCGGCTGTCAACCTCAAAGGGCAGAGATGGCTGCACAATAACATTAGCATAATAACAGTTCTCGGTTATGGAAATGCACTAAAATATTGTTTTTTTGGTCATGACGCACGCAGCACTTTTCTGCAAGACACGCAGTTATTACAGCCGACAAATATGAATAAAACACCATAGTTCGGAGAGGAATGAAAGTCCACAGGCGCCAGAGCAGTTACACACCGTGAATATATCTGCTGTTTGTGAAAACATCACATATTCAAGGGGTGTGAGCATTTGCAAACAAAAGCTGTGTGCAGGAAAAATGAAAAAGACTAATTGTGACAAATATTTGCGCCGCATTTTGCAAATTATGAGATTACCATGAAGAATTACAGTTGTTTTATTCATGCAACACCACTACTGCAAATACTACTGCAACAAATATTTAGCAATTGCTCTATAGTTTCTATAATTTACAATAGCTAACGTAATAATCATCCTTTTCAAAAATGTACTTAATACTTAATTATATAAAAAGGTACTTTAGGGAATGACTCGATATCCAGTCATTTCAAACCTAGCTGTTTCATGAGGTGAAGCATCTGCTACAGTGATCTCCACTGGGGTCGTTTTTGGTGCATGCCTCGGGGTAGCGGACGGGGGGATGCTGCCTGTCCCTCTCCTTGTCCTCTCTTTCACCCGAACACAGATGTAGCAGAATAAAACTCCGACATGCCACAAACACACGGGCTTGGTCGGTGCACACGCGGAGGAGACGGTCAGAAAGTGAGGGGTCCCGCAGAGTTCATAAGCTTTTGAATAATAAAAGCCGCACACGAACATGTTTGCTTTCAAATAGCCCGTCTGTGACTCGAATATGATTTTTGCCGTGCGCTCTCAATGGTAACTAGATGAATTATTCACTGTTTACTAACGAGGAAGCCGTTAGTGTCCCCGGAGTGGTGCCCATATCACCTCACCTCTGTCTCTCTCTGGCCTTCCTGTCTCTATAATTCTATTGTATATGGACATATTTTAGAGTTTTTCATCTTGACACAGCATCGAACATTGACACAACTCACCCTTTTTCTTTATAGCAAGTATATTGTTTTATGTCAGAATGTACAGGAAGTGAGAGATGAAATACCATGATGGTGTAATGTAAACCTGGCTGTGGTAGAGTTAAAATAATGATTGGAATAGCAGTCGATTTAACTATGGCTGTTTTATTGGTGAAAAATGCCTGTGAAAACATAAGGTACGTCTTTGCTGTGAGTGAGATCGCCTCTGCTCAGACCTGGCTCGTAACTTTGCTGGGAGGGGGACATCACCAGCCGCCTCCGTGGAGATGTTGCTACATGTATACACATATGAGGAGGGAATACATTTGGTCGTCCTCCAAGTACTTTTTCATGAGCCAGTGTAAAAAATAGCATTGTCTGAGTCTAGTTGGGCATGAGGAACATTGCATCATTGGCATGTTTCTATATCTTTTGAGTTTTATGGTTGCTTTTGTGACATAGCAACATATAACCTAGAACATTCTGAATTCTCATGACATAAACCTCTGTCTTTACCCAATATGGGACTGGAATCAAGAGTTTTTGTTTTGTTTTTTAAATTCAACTTGAGCAACAGAGCAGGTTTTATCCTTGACTATTTTCTTCCACAACACAGCTGAAGTGTACATTACAAAACTGCTGGACTCATCTGACCTAGTTTGGTAAACAGTGTTACAGCTGTGAAATCTGTGTTGACGAGCACAGTAGGAATCTGAAATAGAGGAAGGGGATTAAGGACTTTCACGTCTGAGCGGCTGGTTTTAAATTTGTCTTAGCCACACAAACTTAATCTGTTTCTCGCACTAAAGCACATCCACAGAGGCTAAAATGCAGTTAATAAAGTCACTAATCAAGCTTCTATTACCGGAAGGGGGCTCTCACACCTGGGACCTAACTCTCTTCATATAATTGGTCCATGGAGAAATTGCTTAAGCTGCTCGCTCATCTACAGCGCCGCACGTACACACGAATATATGCACGAATACACACGCCATGCATGTGCACGCATAAGGTCAACGTTAGCCAATCGGCAGCGTCATCCTTAGCCAATGTGCACTATTCCATCCCTCCCTTTATCCATCCTTTATCCCCGGTTCATCCCTGCTTTCAGCTCCATCGGTCCCAATTACCGCAGCCGGGACCCCAATCCACAGAGCCTCAAGCACACACGTTTGCCGCGCTACAACATGCTCCGTTTTCCACAAATACCTTTCATTATGCTGCAAATTGAATGACATTGCATGGTTTTTGCGCGAGTGGCCTATATAACATGAAATTTGCTTTGAGATTTGCATGGTAATTTGATGATCTTGGGGCTGGTACAGAACACAATTGCTTGCCTCATCTGAGTGAATTGTATTGTAAAATGACAAACTTTAGACACCTTTTTAATCATGAAATACTAAAAAATAGCAGGAAAATTCAACCTCCAAGTGAACAGACGTCCCACAGAGGCCGATGCTTTGTCCATTTGGATACGTCAGTCTCTACATCTGTGTGTTTAAATGCTTTATGAGCAAACATAGTTTCCCATCCACAGCATCCGTTGTGTTGCTTATTAAACAAAGCCAGTCCAAAGCTGTGCTAATCCCTTCTCATAACGATCCCTGGGTAACTATACAGACAAGAATATACTAGTGCAGCCCCGCACTCTGCACCACTGTGTCCTCTGCCAACCTCAGCAACAATAAAAAAAAAAAATGCAGTTATATACTGTAGTTCACCACACTGAGACCTCTCCCTCGTGACTTCCCCAACAGTTTCTGGAGGGTTCTGTAGATAGCAGCCCATCTGGGACCGTAGATAACCAGGGTAAACTGAACAGCCCAACAGTGCAGTCTACACAACATGTTTGTATGTGTGTGTATTTGTGTATAGAAGGGATTATTTGTGCTTCAAAACCCTTTACCCCCAATGGCACCAAACTAGCCCCCAACATGGTGTTCACAGCGTGAGAAGTAAATCCGCTTTTGAAAATGAGCCACTTGGTGCTTTTGAAGAAAAGCATCTAATTTTAGAATCAAAAGGCACCTGCCGCTCCATTTGGAGTTAGTCTCACACAGGCATAAGGTACAAATTGTTGATGAACAGAGGTTGGTAAAATTTGCTCCCCGAGTGTGCAATCACAACATGCTTCTCACACTGTTAAATAGAGACATTTCTGATGATTTTTTATTTTCTCATTTAGGAATGTTGTCAAATCTTTACTTCTGAACTTGATTTCAGATTGAGCACATACTAATGTTTACTATCTCCTAAAGAGCAAATCAGAGTCATGTTTATGACTACAATAGTGTATTACACATGCATACAAACAATTTAAAGCCACTCTGCAGAACATTCCAGGAGATCTTGATCAGTTAAATTTGCTTGAATTCAGAATCTGCTAATCTGTAATTCATCATTTATGCTGCTGCCTCGTATTGTGTTAAATTCATATTTTATTCGTTTTTTATATCTTATTCTATTTTTATGCATGCCTTATAGTTAGGGTTGGGTATCGGTTGGGTTTTATCCGATACCGGTGCCTACTCGGTCTGTTAAACGGTACCGGTGCTTAAACGGTTCTCGAATCGGTACTTAACAGAACGAAACCGCAGACCCTTTGTCAAAAAACAATACCCTTATATTTCCAAAGCCAAATTGAACATAATAATAACTTCTTTCAGTGTTTTTATCATTTATTTGAGCTGATATGCCTCACTTTCTTTAGTGCAGTCTCTAGACCCACCAGTTTTCGGTACCAATTTATTTTTCGATACCGGTAGTACGTTTAACGGTACCCATCCCTACATATAGTTGTATAAGTTTTGATACTCTTTTTTCCATAGTTTATTATTTATCATTATTACAAGTTTATGTTTCATGTTCCACGAGAACACCCAAGAAAATTCCTAGTCTGTGAAACCTTCATTGACAATGGCAATAAATTCTATTCTGATTCTGATATATTACCATATTTTGTGTAATTTTGACTTGCCAAGTAAAATTATATTCCAATGGAACAAGTATTTTTGCACTTACCATAAGAAAAAGCATGGTTTGCGTATAAACAGAGTCTTTTTATCTCTCCCGCTTGATTTGACCAAGTTTTGTGTTTCTTGACACGTTGTTGTGATGAGTGTCCCTCCTTTCCCCTTCTTTTTTTTGTTTGTTTTGTTTTTGTTTAAGCTACTATTTCCTTTGTATTGTTGTGTTCAAAATTTAAAAATATCAAAAAGAAAATAAGAAAAAGCATATAAATTCATGTACAATTAGATTTATTATCTCATTATTAGTGCAAGAAGTTGTTTTTTCTTGTGCAAAAATACGTGTTCCATTGGCAGATAATTTAACTTGGAAAACTTAACTTATCTTAAGATATCACTTACGTGTACTTTATGTCACCTATATCACAGCAGAAAGTACACTGAAAAACTCAAATCATGAAAATGTCAGCAATGCTTCCATATGATCAGCTAGACATTGCCTGGTTTACTTTATGCAGCACTTGGAAGAAAACAAAACGGATTGAACCTGATTGTTGGCTGTCTGTGATCAAAGCATGAAGAGCTGGTGTTGTCCAGCTTCCAGCAAAGTTACGAATCAGGTCTGAGGAGAAGCGAGCCCACTCACAGGAAAGACGCTTTTTAGGTATCTGTCACTAATAATAACATCCATAATGAAATGAATGTTTGTGTTTTCTTCTATTGCGTGACAACTAATATTGGGCCACACCCTGAATCGTGAATTAGCCTCTTGATTTTATTTCAGATGCCTTCCCTCGACTTTGCGATCTTCATTTGCATCAGGATGATAATTCTCTATTTATTTATGAATTATTTCCTTTGAGCATAGGACCATTCAACAAAATATCCTGTCTAAATGCACCACTTATTCAGATTACAACTGCATCCACACACTGAAGGCAAATGTGGTTTGGCCGCCACCGCAAATGTTTAAAGAGGTACTCCAAACACGCTTCTCCAATAATTTCAATGCATTTCAATGAAGAGTCCTCAACATGGCCCCAGCTGCTGAAAACACACAGGCACCGAGCGCTCCCCTGGACAATTCTGTAGCATACGCGCACGCACCCCTTTGTTTCAAGACAAAGAACAGGTCAAAATCTGCCTTAGTTGTTAGGACACACCCCATTATCTAAAAAAAAATCTACAACACACTGCAGCACTAATGGTATTTTTAACTCAATACTTTCAGATTGTGTTATAACATGCATTGAGCCATGATTGTGGCTTTTAGGGTAGCAAATACTGTTGGAAGATTATGATGTGAACTTGTCACTGCAAAACCTTTAGATGTGGTATTTAAATTATTGCGGTAGATGATCAATATGACAAAAGCAAGGCAACAGAAGCCAAATGAGTGTCAGTGTTGAGTTATGAAATATTTAACGTGATGTTACATGCAGCATATTAAGTATTAAGTATATTAAGTATTAAGTATTTTTCTCGTAATAACCATAAACCTGTGGTATAGTGTGGGCCTATTGTGGAGAGATCACATGTGAACAGTAAATCCACAAGGGAGCTCTCCTCACAACCTTGTCCTGTGGGGTCGGGACATGAATCACTATGAATTGTGTTTGTTCACACTAACTCAACCTTGGGATCGTCTGAAATGGTGAAGTCAGCATCTATGACACCCAAACCAGGCCACATACTGTATATATTTATATATGGTAACCTGATCCCACTTCTCCAACTCCTACTGACCTCCACTCCACAAAACCTCAGGCGTCAGCTCTTCTCTAATATTTAATACAAGTTTGTATTGTTATAATATAAACACAGCTTTTTGACTCTTGTTTTTTGAAGACCGGTGAAGTCAGCAGTTATAGAGAACTGCTTTGTGTGTGTATCGTTTTGTCTTTCTTCCGTTGGCTCTGCATGACTGCGTGGTGTAATCCCACTCAGGCAGATCGGACCAGAGGAATGCTCTGGTGTTGTTCTGGTGACTGATCCCTATATCCACAATGCATTCGGGGGAAAAGGAGCACTGGACATGGGCTTTGATACACGTGTAAACAGAAGTGAGAGCGGTATATCGCGGAAAACCACAGGACCGGAGTGATGACAAAGAGATGCTGCACCTCTGCCTCCCCCTGCCTCTTCTGCACACCTCCCCCACTCCCCGCACCCAGCACCAAGGTCGGACCATGACCCTGTCCCGTACATGCACACAGATAAACAGCCACCGCGCTTGCTCTCTTCTCCTGGTAACATCATTAATACAACATACTGTCCACTGTGACATCATTGATAGGACCTGGGGTGCTGACTCCGCCTTAATAGCCTCCTAAATATGACAAGCTTGACGTATTGTCTAAACCTGGGCCCTGGGAGCCCATGTGCTAGCATGCAAGTGACTTTAAGCAGTGGGAGGCTGTCACTGGATTACACAAAGAGACAAGGAAGCGGAATTAGATTGTCCGATGTACTCCTTCCTTATATTCAGGGCATGTAAATGAATGCAAAGTCCTCTTTTTCCTTTTGACTTGTAATCTTATAATTCTCTTATATCAGCATCATCACGGCCCTCAGAATTGTACCGGGGCAGAACGCATTGAGTCTCAGCTAAATCATCTTTGCAATCTTACATTCTTTGCCAGAGTTAAATAATACAGTAGTAATGCAGTAGTCTTACACAGTGCTTTTCCAGCCTCATGTCACTTTACTATTTTGTGCATGAATTATTATCTCTCTCTTTGCCCTGCCCTGGGGTAGACTGAGAGAAGGAGGATGCCAATCTGCGCCCTCAGCCCCTCTAACTACCAACCACTCACCCCACATTCATGAACTGCTAATCTTTTGGATGAGTGAATCAACAACAACCACTGGAGAGGCTTTGGACACAGAAATGAAAAGCCAGTCCAGGTCTTGAGTGCTATTTTTACTTTAAAGGCACTATACCTGATTTTTTTATTTTATTTTTTAAATGACAAATAATGAAAGAGGGAGCGAGTAAATGAAATTGATAGTTGTGGTCCAAACACATTCCTCACTTTCCAAACACATTTATAAAACCTTTCTTAGAGATGAGTTTATAAGAACATTTCACAACTGGCGGGACACTTTCAGGGTCATAGTCACAGAAATGCTAGGAAACTAGCGTGCAAACAAAGAAATGGACAATAAATGCTTTATATCAAATGCACAGTATTATTTTCACAAATGTTGGAGTTTGTAATATACTAAAAGAGGAAAAAACAAATGTCATACCATTACTAGGAAAAAAATCAGGTATAGTCCCTTTAATGGAACTGGTTTTAGCCACAGGATCTGGCAACCCTTAGTGAGGAGCTTATTCTGCTTATATGTTCATTCATAAAATAAATGTCTTCAGTGAGAGTCTACAATGTAAATAGTCTTGTAAATAAAAAACAATACATCAAAAAGTGATCGCAAACTTGAAAATGCAGCCTACTATGCAACATACTGCCCTCATGACATCATTAACAGAACCAGAGGTGGCTGACTCCGCCTTAACCTCCTAAATATGACAAGCTTGACATATATTGTCCAACGCAGAGCCTTGTGTAGTTGCGTGTGAAGGTGATGCGTACCAGTGAGACTGTGCATACACATCCGGCTGATTTACACAGACACGCTATTTACAGGGCTGCGAGCAAATGTCAGAGCGAGTAGGTTGTCTGTCGTATTCTTTGACCAATTAGGGGAAGAGTTCTCTGTCCCACCAAAACACACATCATGGCAAACTTTGACACCAGCACAGCCTCAGAGTATACAGACAAAGGCCACGCTGCTTCCAGGATGCCTGCCCGCTGAGCTGAAGATGGATGATGAATAATTAGGGAGATAATTGCCCAGGCAGGGGAGGGGGGATCAATGGTTGAACTTTAAATATGTAACAGTGGGGATGGGGGCGAAAGTGAAATAGACGTATTGATTATGTATAGTTTAGGAGCTGTATCAAATGGTGGACACAGGAACTGCGCAATAGAATTCAATATGTTATATATGATACTCAACGCTGTGATGACAACAGAGCTTTGTGGGGAATAAAAGGTTTTGGAATGCGTTGAAATAAACAAAATGGTGTTATTTGCTATAGATTTTCTCTGTCTGGATATACTTTTGCAAAAGCAGACATTTAAAATGTGTTGTCGTACATTGTTTTATAGCTGCATATTGCTTATACATTCAATGTTAAACTGTTCACATTGGTCTGATTGTGAATCAAATTTATACAAGGTCATTTTATTACTACTTATGGGCTATTTTCCTGTCTCCTGCAAGTGGAAGATTAATTAACATTTTTTACATTTACTTAATGTTCATGAATCATTAATACATATTAAAAGAGCATTACTTTTTTCATGCAACGGAAACACAATTTTTAAATTAGTCAAATGAGGATAAATTATAAAGTTTGAGCTCTAGGACATGGAGATGCAGTGTGCACTTTCAGTACCCCCTACTGTATACTGTACTGAAAATGAAAGGCATTGTTATTCACGCCTTTCATGCAATCTAAAAATATAAAATAGGTGAAGCTGTATACGCTTTTCCAAGCATGATCTTCTGAAGAATCATACTCCTTTGTTCAACACAGAAGAGAGAGAGACAAGAGATGCAAAGTGTAGCAGGTCACACTGTGCCTGCAAAACGCTACTTCGCTGTCTCCAACACAAAACAACCAGACACAGCCTTCCTCTTGAACTATTTTCTCCATCATTGTTGTGGAGATGCTCCCATTTTGCTGCTCTGTCGCTCCGCCTTCCTGTCCCAGACAAAGGTGAGTTTAGACATCTAACTCAGACTGGCGCTCAGAGCATGCATATAATTAGCCAACACATTCAGTCCCCGACCAACAAAACACGCTGCCGAACATGATGAGCCCTACGCCTCCCATGGCAGGGGAACAAAGGGATGCTCTCACAATCTTCTCCATCATATTCATCTCCAGACACACAGGGGAAAAAAACCTTGGTTACAAATTCTTTCTTCCCATTCTCACTACACCACACATTAACATTTCTCCCTTTAAACCAGACAGCTCTTTTCAAAGTCTCGAATTACAATCATTAATTTAGTATCTAGGCTACCAACAAAGCCAAACAACTGGGGCAGCGTTACTGTCATTACTATTAATAGAAGTTCCTCTGCTGCGCATATTGTGAGGGGTTATTACCATATGTAGAGTGGGCATAGACAGGAAACAGGAGGGGAAAAAAGAGAGAGAGAATGGGATGAGGGGTGTATTGTTGTCAAAGCAGGGGAGGGGACATCTGGGGGCATGATTTCGTATGAGATAGGTAGTGGCAGGTTGTAGCCCGGTCTCATCACACAACATCTCCATATGAAAGGAGCTCAGTGCCTCCTTAAACACTACGTATGCATTGGTAATGTAACTCAAACATCCGACTGGGAATTTGTCCATGACCCCAGCTGAGTGCGTGTGTGTGTCTCTGTGCCTGTGTGTGTGTGTGTGTGGGGGCTAAAGCAGGTGCTGGGAGGATATGCAATCATCTGTTTGAATTCAACTGGTCCCGTATCCACATGGCACACAGGATATCAACCAACTATGTTTTTCAAAGCACATCTACTCTCTGGAGACGACAAGGGTAAACTGAAATGTGAGTAAGTGTTCGGCCGTGTTTATGAAGTGATGTTATAGTGGTAAGACGAGATCAGGGTAAATAAATGAAAAGAAATTGTTACCTTTGCGTGCATCTAGTTGGGTTTGCACGTAACCAAAAGGGGGGCATGTGCCAGAGTTTCCTTTGTGCTTGTCCCAAAATCTGGATGGATGAAAAGGGTTACATCAGAGAGGGCATATGCAAATCACACCATGATCAAACTGAATTGATTGTGGTCTCATTGACGTCTATCAGGGTCAGTGACCTAAAGGGGAAGTATTAAGGTGTATGGATTTTGAATGTTGGCGTAGGATATTGAGGTTCTAATTTAATCTATCCAATCCGTCTTTAATTATACAGTACATTTTAGCTCAAAGTCCCAAAAGATAAAAGCACAAAATGTGATCTATAACCTACACACATAGTGGCATAAAGCTTTTGAAGTAAATTAATACAGTTGTGGCCAAAACTTTACATATCCTTTAAAATGTACATACCCTTTTAATTTGGCCATTTCCACTCATGGTGAGTGGTTGTACAAAGCCATTTATTGTCAATTCATCATAAGCATTTTTCACACCGTATCATAACCTAGAAAATAGTAACCATAATGACAGATAAATCTTTATATTTGTATAGTGATAGGGATTTCATTGGTCATATTACTGGGACGGGCCATATCATATCGTACACCGTTATACTGGTATAATTTTTGGATGCCGTTGTAAATTTCTAACACCGTGGTAGATGCGATATAATTGGCATGAGTAGTACTGCTGCTGATTGAACTGAAAACCTCAAAAATAAGTTTTTAATTTTACTGTGATTGGTGAGATCCAGATGAAGCCGACACAGACACAGACTTACGTGAATTCACAGTAGATGAACAAAAAGAATAAAATCGCTTTACATGAATTTGCCCAGTATGCTAAAGGCTGTGGTTTTTTAAGCATTTTGTCAGGTGTAAATGATAATGCCAAATATATTATTATCGCAATATTTCTCTTTTATAATTGTGCTCTAAGGTGTACATCCCCAGGCAGAATGTCAGGGTATGTAAATTTATGCATTTCATAGAATATGAATGATAACACAAAAACCTTTATTTCACTCATGGTTAGTGGTTGCGTGAAGCCATTCATTGTCAAAAAACCTGTTTGCTTATGCTTTTTAACTAGAAACTACCCAAATGTCCCTGATATTGAGTATCTTGAAACAAACATCAATCATCAATCATTTTGTCAGAGAGTCCTGTATTTCAGCTGGAGTGAGTTTTTCTTTGCTCCTGAACAATTTTTCTGGCAGTTGTTGAAGGTCATGTAAACATTAGATCAGGGACATTTGAGTAGTTTCTGTCTCATTATGATTTCAAAAGAGTAAACTCAGTCCTTTGACAATAAATGGCTTCACACAACCACTCACCATGAGTGAAACAAAAGGTGTTTGTGTTATCATTCATATTGTATGAAAAATGGCCAAAAGATTAAAAGGGTATGTAAACTCATGAGCACAACTGTATATCTTACCATGCTTCTGTGCTGTGAATGCTGCTACCTAAAACCAGGCTTAGAGAAATGCAGAGAGAGAAGTTTGATAGATGAAATGAAACAGAACAATAGAGAGGGTAAGGATAGATGGACGCTGGATGTGCTGTGGTTTCCCATTAAAAAGAAAAAGTGTGCTGTCCAATTTAGGCTATAAAGTTTAGCAGCCCACTGACACTTCAAGCCACAAACATGGAATGGATTTTTGCACCTCGTGACAGACGACACCCGGGAGAAGGACCCTATTACAGCCCTTTAATGATGAAAATGTGGAAGTGTGTTTATAAACTACAGGGACATAAAACTCTTGATGACTTCCCAGGTAATTAGGTTATTTCTGTGCAACTCGTCCATCCAGCCAGACAAAAATCGTAATGTAGCGTGAACGCACACCTGCTCTATAAGCTTCCGTGGCGCTTTTAGCAGATGTGGTTTTTCTTTTCATACCAAGCTTTAATGCCCACATGAGAATAGCCTATGGAAATGCACTATCAAATGTATAGAACGCTGCAGGAAAACCATGTTCACAGCAGATGCCTAAATGGCCCCTCCAGTATACCCAATATGCTAAAACGTCCACCTTCCGTCTTCAAGATGCGCTTCATGAATGGGAGCTGACACCTCCGAGAGCTTTAAAAGATGCACTGAGGCTGGAGCGGACTCTAAAAATGACAGATCTGTTTTTGAAGGAGCAGCAGTTACGTGGGGAACTCTATCCGGCTTGGCACTGGGGAAATAGCCTTTTCAGCAGAGTAATATAACGTGCAGAGAGGCCTGAAAAATTGGTAACCGCACACAGTGACAAAAAGAGGAATAACGCTATTATGTTGTAACTGCAGAATACGGCGGCACGTAATAGAATAATACAGTAAAAGCATTAAGCAGACGTGCGGTGGCTGTTGGGCTATGTTGAATTACTACCAAGAAAGCTAGGGCAATGACGGGTGCTGTGGAGGATGGAAATCTACTGAGACATTGTCTGCATTTTTCTTTCTCATAAACAAATCTATCAGCACAAAACAGTGGTAAATGCGGCTATTATTCATTCACTGAGGAAATTACTGAAACAAGGCCATCTGAGTGTGACATTGTGTGCATGTTTCTGTGAGGGAGAAGCGAAAAGAGGTGAAGAGGAAGCAACCACACAGTTTTTCCTGTTGTTTTACAAAAATAAAGTCGAAAAGCTTATATCTAATTTCTGAGACACTTTTAGGCTACCTTTACTTGAAAACCATCTGAACCAAAAGCGCAAAAGTGGCTAGGTGGCAACATGCTTGACACGTCTTTTCTATGTGATGAGAAACGCTTTACACGGTGACGCGAGAGTGGAGCGTCTGGCTGGGCGATATGATGATAAAAATCGAATCGTGATCTGACCTCCGTGACGATCTGCCTTTTTGGTATCATGATTCAGTGGTTTTTATGTTTAACGCAGCTCTGAGCTCAAATACTTTCCCTCCACTCACTGCTTATACTGTCAGGACTAAACCAGAACTAAACTGGGAGAAAACTAGGTCTAAACCAGGACTAAACCAGGATTAAACCGGGAGAAAACTAGGTCTAAACCAGGTCTAAAATCAGACAATGTCACAGACTGAATCTGGATTAAACTGGACTAAACCAAGTAAAAAGCAGAGACTGAATTCAAGGTCTGAACTAGGACCAAAC
>OMNZ01110068.1:55558-84344 GCA_900303255.1 Lesueurigobius sanzi
TCGAGATGGAGCTGCGATTGTAAGGAGAACGTACAGTGCAAAAACTAACCTAAAATAAGTAAAATTGTCTTGATAGAAGATTATTTAAAATTGATTTGAGAAGGTAAATACAAAAACATCTTACTGCACGTAAAATAGCTTGGAGCAGGGGCCCCCTTAGATTTGTAGCTTTTTTTTGTTTAGTCTTTGTTCCTATTGTTTCTCTTTGTTTGTTCATATATAAATATAAATATCTTTCGCACTTAAAAAATAGGAAATACATTTAATTTTACTTGAAAAAAGAACAAATATGTATTTCTATTGACATTTTTTACAATTCACACAATCCAGAAATGTTCACTTATTAAAGATGTCATTGTTTCCAGTGTACTTTGATTAATTTGACTGGATAGACTATTACTAGTTACTAAGGACGCCAAAACAGCATGTCCTACTCAATAGACCCTTTCACTGCTTACATCATCACATCAGCTGGAGGCAGGAAGTCTGCAAGAGAAATAAGATTAAACTAAAACTAGCGATTATAAGTGTAAAACTACAAGTTAAAAATGTCGTCCTGTTGTGGCTTAAGGAGCAAGAACAAGAGGAACGACATTTGAGACGATAAAATAAGGTTTTATCTGATATTTACAACAACAGTTAGACATTTGTTTATCGTTACTACAATGGAAATAGATAGGAATGTAGCTTTCCGCCTCACAATTATTAAAGGGTATTTAAACATAGATCTGGTTGAATTAGGTCTTGTAAGAACAGTGTTGCTTTTGGCCCTTTGCTCGTTAATACTTTTCCATTTTGGCCCTCCGTCTAAAATACTTTGGGCACCCCTGCTTTAAACCAAGCTTATCGACAAGGCAAAACGAACAACTGATTTATACAAGTGCCTCAAAGGTTCGAATCCTGGCTCTGACCTGGTGCAAGTTGTTGTGTTCTTTGGCAAAACACGTCACTTCCATCGTGGATGTGATGTGTGAGTGCTTGGCGGCAGCCTGGTCACTCCCACTCCAGGGCAGACCCGAGTGGAGTGATTAAAGGATGATTACAGTGACATCGCGTTGCAAATGTAAGTAATTATTATCCTTTCTGTTGAAAATAAATGGGGGAAATTGGGAAATGCCTAAAACATTCTGAAGGACATAAATAGGATCTAAAAAGGAAAATGAGAAGGTTTGATTTGAGTAGGGGAAAAATAATCTGCCAATGGGACAAGGTTTGTGGCCCTTATATTGGATAATAACATGTTTTTTTCTCATTGCAGTGGCAGATTTCGTCTAAATTACTCAAATTAAGGTCAAATATTCTTAATCTATGCAACTTAAATTTATCAAGGTAACTTTTTAAACATTTGTTGCTGTGCGTGATCTCAATGTCCTCCAGCTCTACAGCGAGTGTCTGCAGCTTTGCTTTAGCAGAAGGCGTCTGTCTGGCCGAATGTGTCTGATGTAAAGTGCAAAGAGAAAAGTTTATGTGATCGGGACAGATGGAGAGCCACCTGCTCCTATACACACACGCTCTCTTCAAATTCCCCCTCTCTCCTTTTGGGCACAGGAGCGCACCAGTCCACCGGGCTTCAGAAAGGCAGAACCTGGGCAGCGCATAAAGGGACAGCCTCTCTCCTCCCATGGTGCACTGCAGGCTGAGTGACGGATGGGATGGGGGGAAAATGGGAGAGAGATAAAACGGCAATATAGAGGCATGGCAGCGGGTCTAAAGGGTGAAGAGGACAGTCACAGATAAGAGAGGCGAGATGGATGGGGACATGCTCACGCCGTGCCAACTGAGATTTAGCTGTAATAAATCCAGGCCAGTAGCTTCTTCACTGTCCTCCTGTGTGTCTGCCCCGTGTCGACACTGATCTGTGAAGCTGCAAAGAAAGGGGAGACGTTTGCGAGGGCTGTCTCGTGGCCAATTTGGGGCTGTATAATTCGTTATAGGGTTTGAAGTTGTGATCTTAGGCTTTTTAGTTATTCAGAGCGCGTGACCTTGAATTTGACGATGTCCACGGTGAAATAGCTAATTAATAAGGGCTGACTCTTGGAAATGGGTTAACTTCAATTGATCTAAATGTATTACAAATTTAATAGAATGCGTATAATTGACCGTCTGTGCCTGAATTTTCATGTAAAGTCACTCAAAATAATTACAATGTCCCTCCCTTTGATGATCTCAGCAACACATCAGAGTCTTGCAGGATAACCTGTCCAATCAGGAGGGGAGGGGGAGGTTGTTTACTTTTGAAATGTCTCTTTCTCTCTCCCCATTTTGCAAACGTACAGAACATCTATGTGAATGTGAATTTTAAATGTCTTTTACGCTTTGAATTTTTTTAACACTGAAAAAACGTCCTGGATTTTTTTTGTCTCCAAACTTCAGTCACTAAATTTTCAGTTCAGTTTGTGTAGGTTCTCAGTCGTACAGGAGTTGTCCATCATCCATCAAAAATTCTTCAGTCTTCATCTGTACTCTGTAGTTGATCTTAGTCCAAAGATCGTCATCAGCGACTAAAGCCTAGGGCACGCTGTGGGTTTATTAGGAGTGAACAAATTGGACACAATTTATGACAACTTAGCCACAAATCTATTGACAATAACAACCTGAGAGTGAAACCAGCTCAATGTCATGCAAATGACCCTGGACTACTGGGAGCAGCAGGGCCATAGGGAAGTGTCAATGACTTAGATGTTAGCCCAGGGTGAGACAATAGGGAGCAAACGAGCCATATTAAGTACCTTTCAGCACCAAGAGAGGAGGGACTTAGAGGTTAACTCCTCCTGGTGGTTCACTCTTAATAAACCCACAGCATGCCCCAGGCTTTAGTAGCTGAGGACGATCTTTGGACTAAGATCGAAACGTCCTACACTTCAACTACAGAGTACAGATGAAGACTGAAGAATTTTTGCCTTTCAGTTCAGTGTTTTCCATTCAAAGTTCAAAGTGCAAAATCCACAGTAGAAAAACATTTTAAGAGAAAAATTTGCCCTTAAAATATTCAATGTGAAAAAATTCAAGCTCTTAAATTCAACATTAGAAATTCAGAGTGTGAAATTCGCAGTGAAAAAATTCACAGTGAAGTTCCTGGAAAAGGACAAACACAAGATATTTCCTATTGTCCCTTTTGTGGGCAGGATTAACAAATGAGAAAGACAGAGTTCAGGCTTTAGCGAGTGAAATCTGAACATTTTGATTGGTCCTTGTTCTGTTTTCTGTTGAACCAGAGGAGGGTTTTGACTCACTCTGGACCGATTGCTCAGGTCTTGATGTCTAGGAAGTTTTTCACTGCGAATTTCACACGCAAATCTTTCTATTTTAATTTTTGTTTACTTCGAATTTTACACTCTTAGACTTTTGTATTTGATGTATTGAAAAATAATAAAATGAATATTTAAAAGGTTCGAATGTAAAACACTGAACTGAAAATTTTGTGACTGAAGTTTGGAGACAAAAAAATTCATTTAAAATTCACAATGTGACAACACAAAAAATCTTCCATGAACATCACTTTAATCTGCTTGTCCGAAATTAAATAATGACTGTTATGTATTTGACGAGTTCATTTGCAAAAACGGTTAAGTGCCATTGACAAAAATAAACGTAAGCTTGTAATTTTCTCTTTGTGGAGCAGTGATGTTAATGACCAGATCAGTTTTAGTAAATCAGTAATATGTAGCCACTTGAAAATGCAATTTATTCAACTTTACTTTTCCTGGTGTCAATTTAAGAGCACAGTGATACAAATCTGAAACTATTTAGCAACAAATTCAAAACGGAGCTCTTCATATGTTATTGAGTGGAATTTGAAACATGGCAATGAGATTTGTTGATTCTCAGTAAAGGTTTTCTGTAGTCATCTGGACTGGGCTATTTTTGGTTTCACCCCTCGCTCAAAAGGCTTTGTCAATCAATCCAGGATTGTATGGAACACGCCTGGATGACTAAAAGCTTTTGCAGACATTCTCAGTAAGATGGAGTTAGTGCAGCACCAGCAGTGACATTTATTCTTTATGCAAGTCTTAGCACTGGGAGAGTGGGAAAGATGGAACTGACAGATTCTGCTATCTGCTCCTTCCCAGATTTCACACCTCACTAGGAATACCACTCGCTCATCTCCGCCTCATCAGTCCTACCTCAGGGGGAAGACTGAGAAGTCTCCATGCCAGGTACAACTGACTGAAGGACAGCTTCATCCATGGGCTGTCAGGAAACTGCTCTCTCCGCTCCCTCTTCTGCCTCATATACTGTATGTGGTATTTGATATTGCTTTGTATGGAGTTCGGAAATGTGATGTCATATCGCAAAGCATTATGGGATTTGCAGCAGGTTTTTTCCATAATAAAGTAATGGAGATTTTAAAAGGTAAAATATCTAAAGTTATCCTTCAAATAAAAGCATTTTCTGACACTACAGTGAGTTAGATATTTACCAGCAGTGACTCAGAAGCTAACGGAGCTGTTCCTCGGCTCTTTTCTCCACTTTTTATAATGTTTCTTGCCAATGTTAGTCTATGGACAACGCTTGCTAGCAGCTGCAAACATGGTGGATTTCCATGGCAACAGTGGATTTTCCAAAACTCTATTAACTATTGTCTTTTTGCATCAATGGTTTGAGAGTAACATAATTTAGATTCACTGCATGTGCGTTACAAGTGGTAGAATTTAAAATAAAACTAAATGAACAGAACTGATCGGTAAAATGATATCTGCCTGCCTCCCAACAGGAGGAGTGGAAAAAGAATGGTGTCTGTGTTTAAGCAGCTGCATTTATAGTAAACTCTGAATCACAATATACCAAACTGTCTTGGGGTCATTTGAGTTTTTTTTATCCTCATATCACCCACCCCTAGGAGGAAGTAACTGTTTACTATCCCAGCTTGAGTTGAAGTCTAGGTTATAGACATCTTCATATTCTCCCTGATCCCCCACCTTCTCAAATACCTCTCACCATCAGGTAAAGCCAAACCCACATTTACACTGGCGTATGTGCAACAACGACTACCACTGGGTAAGCACTCCTCCTATTTTGTTTGGAAATCCAACATAGTCTGCCTTTAGGCTATACCAGACTCAAATTCCCTTAATATCCTCGCACGAGAATGTTTAAAAAGTTGATTTGTTTTTGTAAATACTCTGTGGAAATGAGAAATTCTTAACAGCGGAAGTGAGATGAATTTTTATGCATTGATGGTGAGATCCAAAAGGCAGACCTCACCGGCAGCCAGAGTTCAAATGAGTTACTGCGAGGTGCATATCAATGAGCCAATGTGTTCAATTGCACCGCACCATTGCATGTCCAAACTCATACCTATTAAACAATAGATGTTGAAAAAATTGACTTATTGACAATCTAGTCATAGATGTTAAGATGAACTTTATGTCCCTATAATCAAATTGTCCTTTGGATTTGACTCATCCCTAAAATCCAATGGAACAATCTGATAGAAGCAGGAGGCCTCCGCTAGCACATGTTCAGCAAAGTTTGTTCAGGACCTAACTGGAGGTTTTACACTATATTTTGCAAGTTACTGGCTGATATGGGAATGAAGTACCATTGAAGAGTCCCATACAGTACATGGAGAGAAAATTGAAACTCCACATTTAATACATATCAAACAGGCCTACTACTCTCCCATTTCTATATTTCACTGTGGATGTGAGCACACAAGGTATTGCGTCTCTCATTTTATAGCTATGGTTTTGCTGCACCATCTTGTCAACATTGTGCACAACATCAATAAACAAGAAGGCAAGACACATAAATACCAAATTGCAAAGAAAAATACACTTTCTTCTGTGAAATATAGTGTCTTTTTTGCTCCCATCATCTTTCCTTATAGTCTGCCTGTCCAGCCGTGTGCCCAGCCAAAACCAATCTACTCTAGTTTCATATCACACCAATCAATTCTTTTGCTTGGCTGAACTGACCGGAGTGTGTCCGTGCCTGTAAATGTGAGTGTGTGTTGTGTTTGAGGTCTTAGCTGGGACCTCCCGAATATGAGGCAATCAATCACATCATAGTCCCATAGATTAGAGACATATTGATTCAGTCTGGGTTTTTTTTTCTGACAAACTGCCCTGGACACACGCACCTGGATCACACATATGCTTTTTTTTCCTGAAGAATTTGTAGCACCCCCGCTGGAGAGACCACGCTCACATACCGAGAATATTTACAGAGAACCGCAGTCTCGCATAGAGCACTCCCTGTGCAGTAAACATTCAAGGTGGGATGGCTTTTTCCCAGTGGGTGGCTGTGCATTTGTATGCCTCTGTTCACTGTCCATCAGCCCGGGCTGCCCACTACTAGAGAAAACACTCACTCTACTCACTGCAAGGTTTTTACCTGTGCCTGAAAGGTGTACTTAATGTTGTTCAAATTACTATTGTCACTGAGAAAGACGGGGATTTGGAACCTTGCGATGCACAATAAACAACAGCATAGAAAAGCATGAATTGATTTGAAGTGCACATGACAGACTGAATTTTCACTAAAACATAGTAAACGTTGTTCTATTCGAGATTTGACATGCATTTGTTTCATTTTTTATTGATGAAAGTGACATATGAATAGGTAAATTTCCAAAACTGCTACCATACCAACCATATTGCTGTTGTACAGCACTTTGGTCAACCATGTTGTTTTTATTAGTGCTTTATAAATAAACTGGACTGGATTGGATAGTATACCAATAAGAAATGATCAGAGTGAGTTGTGAACATTCCCAATATCTATGTCTCCATTCTAGAACACAAGACAATCAGTAACTCACAGGTAACTCTCAGGTACTTACAGTAGAAAATATAGATACTTAAAGCCACCGTGCCGCCAATTACATACAGTATGTACTGGTAAGTTTCAAGTAGTAATAGTGATATGTGTTTGGTACTTACACTAGTAATTTCTCTAAAACTACTTCATTATGTTTTCCCCTTTATTTTTTTAAATTCATACACAATAATAATTAGATCAGCCACATTGTGAATAGGCTTTGAACTTGAAGAAACCAACCTTCCTCTGGACGATTTCTACTGTTATTATCTAGAACTTACCAGTATCAAATACTTCCCAATATAATTACTTAGTAAATAACACAACATGTACCTGGTAACTACCATTTTTAGTACCTAAGAATTACCAGACGCAGTGCAAGAAGTATCAGTATATCAAAGCAGTTTTAGAGAAATTACTAGTGTAAGTACCAAAGACTAAAAACCTACCAATGCATGTGTAATTTACCATTGTCATTCCATAGTGTTTAATCACTGTAGGTAACTGTTAATTACCTGTAAGTACCAAAAAGTACCATAGTAGTTGGCTGGATTTACCACTGTTTTTAGCATTTCTTTAGAAAACTGTCCCTTCACTAATGCAAAGCTATTGAAAAATACGTCCACAGGCATTATTCATCACATTTAGTAAGAATAAGAGAAAATCAAAATCTGTCACATGCACAGTTCAGATGTTCCGAGCAGGTTAATGGTTCGTAATTATGTAATTACTGGCTCTATCAACATAAAAACAAAAACTGCCACAAAGTTCACCGTCTCCTCTGACCACACATGAAGTTAAGTTGCATTACCCGCAATATACAGTACTGTGCAAAAGTTTTAGGCAGGTGTGAAAAAATATAAATAATGATTTTTTTTATTTTTTATTCATTTACAAAATGCAAAGTGAGCAAACAAAAGAAAAATCTAAATCAAATCAATATTCCTTTTGCCTTCAAACCAGCATCAATTCTTATAGATACACTTAGACAAAGTCAGGGATTTTGTGTCTGGGATTACATGAAGAGACAGAAGGATGTGAGGAAGCCGACATCCACAAAAGATCTGAGGTTAGTTCTCCAAGATGTTTGGAACAACCGACCAGCTGAGTTCCTTCAAAAACTGTGTGCAAGTGAACCTAGAAGACTTGTTGCTGTTTTGAAGGCAAAGGGTGGTCACACCAAATATTGATTTGATTTAGATGTCTCTTTTGTTGAAAATAAATGATTAACACTTCCATTTTTCTTAGTTTACAGCATTTTTTCAAACCTGCCTATAACTTTTGCACAATACTGTATATAAAAATGTCATTTAGAGGAGATAGTATGGTGTAAATAGAAAGTGCAACCAGCATAGTGTAAAATGTCCATACATTCAATTAAGGTTGACTTAATTCAATTCAATTTATTTTGTATAGCCCAAAATCACAACAAAGTCGGCTCGCAGGGCTTCACAAGAAAAATAAAGACAGACTTAAAGTTGCTTTCTCACAATAGTATCTTAATGTAGCCATCATTGTAACACAGAGGGGCGTGGTTTTTATCTGTTGTAAGATTACTACGGCAGATTGGGTTGAATAATGACCAAGTGAAACATTTCTGGACTCTCTGCCACTGCCAGCACAGAAAGGCCCCATATCACGAATCCCAACACAATTAATTGAATTTAAAGCTACTTCACTGAATGCCATTCTATCTCATTCATTACCAACCCTACCTGCGTGCCCTCTTCCCCATTAGAACCTATTTAGTCCATGTTTAAATGCTATGCGTCTGTGGCATCCTAATCAATGTTTCTGTGGTGTTGTGATCAAGGTCTTTAGCCGCGGGGAAAAAGCGAGCATGCACTGTTCAGAATTGTTAAGCGTGATGCCCCGTGTGAATGAGTGCATAGGTGTGTGATGTGCTTAACAAGTAATCATTAGCACTAGATATGCAGCGGGGCGTCACAGGGGGATCACGTATTGTTTGAAGATCCCGAGCTGTCTACTCTGAAGTGAGGAGAGAAATATCAAAGCCCTCAACTTTTGGAGAGGCTATGCGTGTGTGACAAGACTACTATTTTTGCTACATTTCAGACGGGAATAGAAACCACTATAGGCTACTACACGCTGTCAAATAACACGTTATATGAGCAAAAAGATGACTTGTCCAGTTAAACTTAATGTAAGACCTTGAATATTTGAAATATATTATCGCAGCGATAGTTTTGACGAGGGATAGTCATACAATATTGAGAGTAATTGACCACTGAGGTCAAAGCTGGAAGCAAGGACAACCTATTTACTTGCAGTGCATAAAAACTAGCGTCTGGATCAAAATAAATGTATTTCTGATTGAAAACTCTTTCAAATATATCCCAAGTTCACCTTAGTCAGCCCCGCCCAGTTTTGTTGTTTGCGTTTCCTCTTTGTGTTAGCACTTCCTGTGAGCTGGGAAGTGCTTATAACTCCGTATCAGACTAATGTAAACTGAATAACCTGCACATACAGACATACCACACATTTGCACGTGTGGTATGGCCACACTCACATTTGCTGCTAATCTGTAATTCATTTACCATTTATGCTGCTGTCTCGTATTGTGTTAAGTTACGATTTTATTCTATTTTTATGCATGCCTTATAGTTATATCCTTTTTTTTTTCCATAGTTTATTATTTGTCTTTATTTTTATTTATATTTTATGTTTCATGTTGCACAAGTACACCAAAGAAAATTCCTAGTCTGTGAAACCTTCATCGACAATGGCAATAATCCACCATGATTCTGATTTCCATCGTTGTCAATGGAAGAGAGCGAAGAAAATAAAATGGGAATTAACAAAAAAAGCGAAACATCTCAAAGGAAATAAGTTTGTGTGGAAGGATGACATGAAAAAGTGAGAAAGTCTTTGCCAGTCTACACTGCAAAAAATGATATCTTGAGTCTATGAGTTAGTATTTATGTGTATATGACCTTTTAATTTGAGTAATTTTGGCCTTACCAAGTAAAAATTAATCTGCCAGTGGAATAGTATTTTTGCACTTAAAAAGCATCCTGTTTCAAGTAAATTGAGGTTCATGATCTAATTTGTGGTGTGGTGCACATTTTTCTTAAATTGAGTCTAGAAAATGTCCTCAACTTATGCAAATCAATGAAAATATGCTTATTATTAACAAAATTGTACTCATTTCTAGATTACTTTTTGCAGTGTAGTCATGATTTCAGCTTTTTAGGCTTATTTCATTCTTATTCAACAATAATTTTGTTGAAAATACCATATATTTTACATTATTCAAATGTTATTGGGGTCGCGGCTTGGCAGACTGAGGTGATGGCAAGTCCTGACTCCGTACCAGTTGAGAACCACTGCTCTAGCAGTGTTTCCCAATCACTTAGAGAGCTTAGCAGGGGATACTTGGAATACTTTTAGATAAAAAGTAAGATGAAAGTGAATTGTATTGTTGATGATTAGGTAAAAAAAAAAAACTATTTTAAAACATTTAACTGTAAAGAGTGAGAGTTTGAGAATACGTATGCCTTTTAACTGGCAAATAGGAGTTTTAGTCATTCACTTTCTAACTAATCAACAAACCCATCGAGGCAGAGGGTACTCAGAGGATAAATTAAAGACCTAGAAGAGAAGGTTGGGAACCACTGCAACCAAAGCTGATCAATATATTTACACAGCGCTTTGTTGTAAATGGTACATATTGCAACCAATGTCAGCTCAAGTCAGGCCTGCAACACAAGATGGCGGCACCCATTGCGAGTTCCTGAATAAGGTGAATAGACTCAAGGAAATGTTCGTGTGAAGGAAATATTAACATGAACTATCGCACTTGCGTATATTGTTTAAGCCACACTGCAGATCATTCCAGATTATATGTTGCTACGTCACAAGAGCAACTAAAAGTGACTCCATCCCTCACTAATGTATAACACTTTGGCATCCTACTAAAATGCAAAATTGAATGGATGCTCAATTTTTAATAAAAGTACAAGCTTTATTAAATGAAACATTTCTCTTTCTCTTGTCCTCATCTGTCTGTGTCATTTGTGTGTCTCTGTGGAGCAGTCCCAGAGAGCAACAGCTGAACACAGATGGTCAAATGCAGCGGTGACCAATGGAGCTCTCCTTGAGCCAGGGAAGTGGACCAATGGCAAAGCGGGCCTGATTGGAGGTGATTTACGTTCCTGACATCTTTAACCAAATTACCCAGCATCCTTTGCAGTGCTGTTATTGCTACGAGCTGTCTTGTGAGTGAGGCGTGTGTGCACTTGCGTCTCACAGCACCTCTCCTGCAGCAACAGCTCAAGCAGAACTGGCAGATGAAAAACATTCAGAAAGTCCCAGAAAAAGAAAGCATCTGTTTGTCAAATATCTGCCACATTCTGCTGTCTGTCAGGCTGTAGGGCCAACTTAGACAACATGTGGCCAACTTAGACAACATGCTCAGGGTTTAGAAGGAACTGTATTGAGTAGTGATAGGCTAATGCAGTAAAGGGCCGCAATCTTATAATGGAAGAACATGGGAAAAGTTGAGCAATTTGGTGGGAGATGAAAGGAATGGATGGACAGACTTGAGAACTTAAATGTTTAAACATAAATGAGTCTGTATGTGGGAGCCAAATTGCACCTTTTTGCCTCCAAACTCTAGGGGGTGCTAGTGTGCCTTTTATGAGCCCTGCATGCCTCTATATTGGGCAGAGTAACCATTCACAGGTGCTGCTAATTGAGGTACACAGTTTCTTTACCGTGTCATGTGGACCTTCGTGATGGTACAGTTGTTAAAGAATAAAGACACAATGTATTGAAGTATGGACGATTGGTATGGACTTCTTTTGAGACACGTGTACGGAATTATCTTCAACTGGCAGCCAGATGCGCTAACCTGCATAAAACAGTTTAGCCTGCACACGATAGACCTTTCTCAGCTGACATTATCGGCAGCGGAACTTATGTTGCAACAATGGGTTGCTACAATAAATTCAAATCAAAACATTGTATATCTCTATGCTCTGACCATTGGTGGGCAGCAAAAGTCACATGACGGGTCCTGAGCTCCGACAAACGAGCATTTGTTCAGATATCGTTGTCTGACCTGACCACTCAAGTGCTGAACCGTCTTGGAGAGCGTCAAGACCAGTAACACCATTGTAAAGAACAGCTGATAACATGCAGCGGGTGGAGCAAATCAGCGGAATGCCAACCAACAGGCCGGCATTCCATTCCAAGTCACATGACTGAGAAAGGTCTATAGATAAAGGCTCTAGGGGAATGCAAATCATTTTATTTACTCTTTAATTTGATCAATCTAAAGCTGGCCACACACTAGAGGATTTTTAGCCAGATTTTTTCTGAGTCTGAGGAGGCGTGGCTCAATAAAAAATTTCTCTCATGGCATGATCTGTGGTGGGACTCCTCGTGTGTGTGTGTGTGTGTGTGTGTGTGTGTGTGTGTGTGTGTGTGTGTGTGTGTGTGTGTGTGTGTGTGTGTGTGTGTGTGTGTGTGTGTGTGTGTGTGTGTGTGTCCTCATGTCTGTCCTTAAGTGTATGTGGTTTGTGCAGAAATTTTAAATCTCAAAAGATTTAAAATTCACTTTGTTCAGTCTCCAGTTTGGCAATGTTTTTGCCGCAAAATACAAATACATAAAATATAACATACAAGATTCCAGCATGGTGCCCCAGTACAAACATGTATCAATGGAATTGAGGAAAAGTTCACGACAGCTCAATCCATATACAACGATGCAACAGTATTTATTATGAAACTTTTACTATTTTATTAAATTTACCCAGCGCTAGAGAAAAAGCAGAATATCATCTCAATAGGTGGGAAGGTGGAACAGAGGCTTGAAAGGCTATGCAGTACAACCAAAACATGGACACCTGGTCCTCTCTTTCAGAAGCAATTACCATAATGTATTTGTTATGTTTCAGTATAATTGATAGCATTAAGGCCCCACAAAACTTACTTTGTACTGTTGTAATACTTTCACTTGATTTGAAGTGTTTTTTACTTTAGTAGTACTATGTTGCTGTAAAGCGTGAAGGATTTGGAGTAGACAACCTCTTCAATTCTACAGAGAATGTGTTTCACCAAATGAAGCCACGCATCAGACAAAACGGAGGCAGAGCTGATCTGGGTACAGCGCTATTTCTATTACATCCTACAGCCCCATCTGACTTAGTTGACAAGCATAAGCCATCAGTTCATTTTAGCCACTTTTTAAACAGATAGTGGGAGGCTGTCTCATTTCATGCTTGCAGGAGTAGATGTTATATTAAACAGACACACACGCACTAAAATGCCCACATATTCACACACACAGACAAGATGTAGCTGTTATCTGATGCCCTGCAGAAAAGCTAAAAGTGCAGCTCTCCCCTTTCAGCCATTCTCATCCCGACATGTGTGGGAGGCTGAGAGCACATTGGTGCTGTGACTGATGCTGCTGGACCGTCCCCCGTCATCCAGGCTGACAAAAGACGATCATCTCAGGACTGCTGTTAGTTAGCAACCTTCTCCATCACCGTGGCATGTCATTTTCTGGGTACAATCCTACATCACTCATGTGAACACCCACAGAGGCACAAGAGAGGAGCAAGGAGTCAGAACTTTTCAATGCATTGTTTTATATTGCGCTTTTCTGGACACTCAAAGACGCTTGACATGGCATTATTCATTCACTCAATACTTGATGGTGAAGCCACTATTGTAGCCACAGCTGCCCTGAGACTGATTGCTTTTGAACAATCCAATAATAACCAAACATGGGAAGTAATATTTGGGAAACCTTATGTTAATAATAGAGAGATTAGTCCACTTTAAATGTGCAGATATTTAAAGCAATAAGCTTGAATTGCTTTAAAAAAAAGTTAGGGCAGCCTTTTGACACGTCACATGTCCCTAAACCCATCCTGTATCTGTGTACACATTCAAAACTTCATTCATTTTGTTTGCCACTCTGAACCATAGAGTGTATAATATTGATGGAGAGCTAGTTGGCTAGCTCTGGTCGAAGCTCGCTAGCATACAGTGGTTGTTTGCGGAAGCCGGAAGTGCCCATTGACTTACATGTAAACTTTTTGGCCCCTCTTTAACTCATTATTGGAAATAGTGTTGTTAATATGGCCTCCGTGTGCTTGTCTAACCACGCACTAAACCATCCTGTTATTTGTCTTTTAATATTTTCAACATTAAAAGAGAAGCTACTTGCACATACCTTAATATGGAATTGTTTTTTAAAAAAACAAGATGGCGGCGCTCAGAATGCTAGCATGTATTTGCTTCATTAGCCTGCGCTGAAAACAATGGGGAAAGTCACGTGGGCTACGTCCATCTTTAAACAGTCTATTCTCTGAACACAAGCCAACGAGTGACATTCACTCACTAAATGTGCAATATGAAATCACTGTATGTCTTTAGACAGTGATGAGAAGCTATATTTCATCAAGTCATTATTTGTCAGATGACCGATAACAATATTAGTGTTGCATAACAATTACTTCCTTACAAATAGAGCAACACATAAGCAAACACACTAGCCAGACTCCTGGTGTAATTGAACGTTTTATAATAACACAGTGTTGAATAACCCATAGGAATAAAGGGCCATTAATCTAACAAAGCAATAGGCCTAACAACACTGCAATTACCTTATTGTCTGCGATGCCATTGTCCACAGTCTGCTGGCGGTGCCAACACATGACACAACAAAAGGGCCTGTTCACCTTGTTATTTTGGTGCTGATTGCCTAACAGGGAAATCATCTGGATGCCCAAATGACAAATGTCGCATGCCTGCTATTCTTCCATAAAATACCTCACACAAACAAACACACCATCTTGTAGACTTGCATTAGAATAAAATTTCAATAAATAATGGACCTCCATACATTTTATTCTGCAGGTGTAGCTGGTCTACATAAATACATATTTAGAGCACAGGTCACAAGGGAAAAGGTGCAGGCAAAAAAAAATAGTAATATTGATTAATGATTGTGATATACTGAATTTATATACAAGAATCCCCCTATTCATTCCTGTTTTTTTCCCCCACGTTTTCAAGTTTTTATTCTTAAAATATCTGCAATGTAACTTTTTCATAGGCAATGAATGGAGATGGAGACCTAAACAAATGTTCAAAAATAGCTCATATAGAGCAATAGGATGGGCCTATTTTAAATATCTTTAAAACTTTTAAATATCTGTTGTAATAGAAAATAATGATTTTAATATAGGACTGTTACAAAATAAATAGCAAATAATAAAAAGAGTACTCAGTGAGCCTTTAGTATGTGAGAGAATAGCATTATTTTATTTCCATGCATAATTGAAGCTTCACAAGTCGTGTCTTTCTTCCTGTGAGTGGGATAGCACAGGGGGAGGGGATGGGAGCTTTCATGCACTCACTGTACATCAAACTGCTCTGAACTCTGTGCTGGAAAGATCCTTTCATCACATTGACCTATCAAACCTCACACTTTCATCTCTCACTAACACTACTATAGGCTCATCAATTTGTAATCAAGGCACCCCGGTTTACAACAGGTCGATGGAAAGTGTGGAATAAAGTGTGTGAACAGAAATGTGTGAATCAGACTTTAGGTTACGCTCATGCGACATCAACATCTTAAAAGCCTTTATGGTTTAATATTAATTTGGAGCACAGGGCAGTTTATTAGACCTTCAAAATGCGGATGTTTTGGCCTGATTTATGGCTAATATCTCTGTAATTCCTGGATCTATCCTCATGAAACAAACAAGATTAATGTAGTAAATGTCGACCCAATTCCAAACAAATATTAATATAGTTCGACGCTAGAATTTTTGTTCTATTATTTTAGCAAAAACCGTGAATTGTCCAGTGAATCATATAGCGCTCAGTCCTCTATCCAAAATGTTGTTGTGATAAGTGCTCAAATATGCAACTAAAGCCTGTTCCCCTCACAGTTAATGAAATCAGAGACAGAAATAAAGCTGCTTTGTGTGGCAGAGATTCTCCTCACAAACATCTGGAGAAAACACTGTGTGACTGTGCCTTCTGAGAGCGCATGCTGGACTGGTTGTTACGCCTCGTTCCAGATAATCCCACACACTCCTTCTACACGCCAACCCTGACTACGGCAGCCCACAGGGGTCAGTTCGGGGTGTGCGTCTGTGCAAAAGTCTAATGGCGTGAAACAGACCTCTGCAGCTGTCTGTCATATGTTTACAGGGTTGCAGTCTACAGTGAGTGAGCTGGACTTATCTTACTATCCAGTATCTTTTGCAAATCAGCAGACTTCCATTGTTTATAGTCTTTTGACTAGAGGCAACTTATTATCTACATGTGTGAGAGTTTATTTTTTTATTTTTTATTTTTAAAGGTTGTAAAACTATCCATTTTGTAGTTTACACGTTTCTCATCAAATTTCAGTACGCCTCAAAAAATATCTTACCTTCAAAGCACCACCTAAAAAAATACTGCATTTGACCTTGCACATACGACCAGGCCTAGATCCAGTTCAAAGTAGGATTACACTGGAAGTAAAGCAATGTCTAGCGCTGAGAAATAGCTTAGATCATGGCTTAGATGCATTACAAGTGATAACTTACACGAAGGGCTGTTGACGGCCTCCTTGCCCTGGGCAGGGCCCCAGCAACTCTGACGACGGCCCTGGCTACACGTGCCACAGTTTAGGAATCACTGCCATAGACTACATTTTCCACAAAAAAACATTTTCAGAGCTTTTGCATTCATCGAGATTGGATAACCACACAGAAAAAATACAATGACAAAAGAGCTCTGCTGGACGTCCTGCATTTGTGTCGCAGCAGTGCCATCTAGGGACTACAGCCTTTATAACTATTTTTTGTTGTTGCAGATTCCGTGATTTGTGGCTAAGGACCAACAAAAAAGATACAATTCACATAGCGTTGCATCATGGTTATTACATGGTCATACGTCAATCAGACAATCTCACGTGTCTGCAAGAGTGAGACCGATATAAATGTTTCTTGACCAATAATACTCCCACGGAGAATATAGCCTACCTGAGATTAACTGAAGAAAAGTTTGAGGTCTAGTCTGAAGAACAAAAACAACAACCCTAGACCAACATTACAAGTTAAGCAAGATTTGTTTTCCCCTCAATTACATTGCCTAGATGGCAGCAAAGCGTTAACATGGAAGACAGTCACAGCTGCCGGACCATAGAAGAAGACAAGCACTTCCGGTCTCATCCTGGCACGTGTGTTTACATCAAATGAGTATCTTTTTCTGCGTCTTTGCGTCTGGTTTTCTGGCAGTTATATTAACTGTAGGTGTTTATCCTAAATCCTAAAGATGGGGAAACTGAATGTAGTGATTTTAAGATACTTATCTCGCGATGACTTCCGTGTCCTCACAGCGGTATGTTCAGTAATTTTCTTCTAGATGCTAACTTGTGCTAGGAAGATGGTTATCTTGACAATGTCCCTTTCAGGTGGAAATGGGAATGAAAAACCACGAGATCGTCCCAGTGAGTCTGTTGTCCTCCATCGCCAGTCTGAAACATGGAGGCTGTAATAAGATTCTTCGGGAGCTCGTCAAGCACAAGTTGGTTGTCTATGAGCGAACGAAGAGTGAGTAGCCAGTGCCTATGGCCTATGATGCTGTAAAAGTTCCTGGATAACGTCTTTATTAAAATGTCAATGTGTATCGTCTGTCTCATTCAGCGGTCCAGGGATACAGATTGAACTACGGCGGGTATGATTACCTTGCCCTTAAGACCTTTTGTGCAAGAGATGCCATCTTCTCTGTTGGCAACCAGATGGGAGTGGGCAAGGAATCAGGTATAATGTTACTTTAATGTGCCATTGTAATTACATTTTTGAACCAACCAGTGCGAAATATAAAAGGCCCTATATCTGATTCTCATTTGTTTGATATAAGCAGACTTCACAACAAGGGAGCAGTGTAATCTACTCTAGCCTGCTAGTTTACCATAAATAAACATGTTTTGTAATTGGATACAAAGTACATAAAGGTCTGTTTTCACAAGTATCAGCTTTTACAACATACCAAAGAACTACATTGATTTGATTCCATATTAAAGGTATAGGGCCTTTAATGCATGTAAATTAAGTCTTCTGTGATGATGAACATGATATTGACAGTCTTTCTGATCTATAGATATTTATATTGTGGCCAGTCCAAATGGGGAACAGTATGCTTTGAAACTGCATCGACTGGGTCGCACATCTTTCCGAAATTTGAAAAATAAGAGAGATTACCACAAGCATAGAAAGAATATGTCCTGGCTCTACTTATCTCGGCTTTCTGCCATGAAGGAATTTGCATACATGAAGGTGACTAAGTTAATGTGGATAATTTATCAAGTGAAATTGGATGACTTGAAAATATTTCTTTTTGCAGGCACTATATGATCGTGGTTTTCCAGTTCCCAAACCAATAGACTATAACAGACATGCTGTAGTGATGGAGCTGATCAATGGATACCCCCTGTATGTAGAATGTTGCATCTTATAAGTGAAACTAAAATGTATGTTGCACCTCTCATGTGTATTTCTCACAATATTTTTTTTAGCTGCCAGGTTCATGAGTTACAAGACGCATCTGCCCTTTATAATGAATTCATGGAACTTATAGTGAAACTTGCTAATCACGGCTTAATACATGGAGACTTCAATGAATTCAATCTAATGTTGGATGACCAGGACCACATAACTATGATTGACTTTCCCCAGATGGTCTCCACATCACACCCTAATGCTGAATGGTTTGTTTCTTTTACTTGTCTAAACATGTGCAGAAATATTGAATATTAATGCTTATTCATACTTCTTTAAGGTATTTCGACCGGGATGTCAAGTGTATCAGGGACTTTTTTGCAAAGCGCTACAATTATGAGAGTGAGCTCTTCCCTACATTCAAAGATATTAGGTAAGGTTGTTTATGTTTTTTCTGTATATATTTTTTAATTAACAGTCAAACTTAATTTTGTTTGTTGTGAATCTAGGCGTTCATGCTCACTTGATGTAGAAGTCTCAGCCAGTGGGTTTACTAAAGAAATGGAAATGGATGGTGATTTTCTACACCCGGCTGGACCTGAGAGTGATGAAGAAGAAGAAGAGGAGGAGGAGGAGGATGATGATGAAGAGGAGAATGAAGAAGTTACTCAAAAGGAATCTACAGAAACTATAGATTTGGAGGGATTTAAACATGCCCTGTTGGAACTTGAGGGTCTGAAATCCGGGGACTTAAAAGTTAAGGAGGAGGAGGAGGAGGAGGAGGAAGAAACAGAAACACCAGAACAACACAACACTGAAACTGAACCAACAATACCCAATGAGGAGGAGCTAAATGAAGCAGATGATGAGTGTCCAGAGTTATCAGACATTTCTACCTGCAATAAAGACTTCAAGCCTTTCAGGTAAAGTGTTGTCAGGCCTATGCCATTTACAGGAATAGTTTATAGGTACAACTCTAATTTGATTTTTTTTTTTAAATCCGTACAAACAGACCAATGTTTCATAGACCTTTCAGACTAGGTTCCACCTAAGGAATTATTCCAGACATCACCAGGTCTATAAAAGCGCTATACCAGGTCTAAAGTAGGACAAAAATATGTGTACAACTATCTTTTAACAAAAACAGCAGAGTATCTGAAGCATCCCACGTGCCACTTGTAATACCCGCACCAGTTTTAAAAACTTTGTGATGGAGTCTATCAGCTAGACCAGGGCTGCCCAAAGTTTTTTTCATAGAGGGACAAAATTAGCGGGCAAAGGGCCAAACGCAATGGTGTTTTGCATGTACATAGACCAAATGCAAACCGGTCCTTTTAATGACTGTGCCATTGAGTGGGTACTGTTTTGGTGTTCATGGGTACTTTACTTCTGACTGTCTATTCAGTGCACAAATTAATCATAGTAGATACTACTTATAAAAATAACCGCTATCTCGAACCCCTTGGAGGTCTGAATTTGGCCTGCAGGCCCCACTTTGGGAACCCCTGAGACCATTTATCTGGCCTGAACAATTGCTTAACTTAATTGTGTCTTTTTGCCATGCAGAGACCCGGACAGTCTTCTACACATTGCAGAACACCGGCGGCGAAGGACTGACAGTGAGAATACAGTGGGCAGTGTTGGAAGCTGCTCTACCATACCACCTGTGCGTGAGAGTTTAAAAATGAATTGCTTCAAAATATTATTTTAAAAAATGAAATCAGTAAAAGCAACATTATTTTCAAATAAAGTGGGACACAAAATGTATCCCCTTTTTTGTTAATTATATATTTTGTTGTAATTGTGCCCCTGTTATATCTGCTTCAGGGGGTGGTGCGAGAGAAAGTGCGGAGACAACTCAGTAAGCAGCAGAAAGCAGCACAAAGAAGGCGGCTGCAGAAAGGAGAGGCCAACCTGGTGACAAAATCAAGAAGAGACACACAAAATACAATTAAGTCCAGTATTGAAGGTGCTGATTTCTGGGGATAAATGGACTGTGGAAATGGAATCTCAGTGTCTCTAAGCTTTTCTTTGGGAGCTCCAAAGAAAAGATGTTTCTATTTAAACGCAAATCTCAAGCTGGACATATGCTCATGAAATGGACTGTCAACTTACAGATTATATTATTATAAACAGAATTTTCTTAACAACAATCCAAAAATGGACATAATGGAAATAATAATGGACAAAACTATGTTTTTAGTATGGTGTGAAATTGTTTTCTTAAAATATTATTATTAAAAAATAATAATATGCAAGTCTAGCATGTCCGGCTGTTTTTGATTCACCAACATTATTTTGACTACAATGTTCATTATGTCTTATTGTTGAATAGTTATTTTTGAAAGACAGATGCTAGCTTTTTATCTGACATGTTTCAGCTGTACTTCGTCATCTTCAGAGGTGTCATCTGACGTGTGTGCGTCTCCTTATCAGCTTTGTAATTGCCAAACATCTTTCAAAAAGAACCTAAACAAGATTAGTTTGGCTAATGTGAAATGTTTTATAGTTTTGAGATTATTAAACTTTCCTTCTGTTTACACAGAGCCCAGCAAATCATACTATTGACTATTGACTAAAGCGAAGATGCACTAAACATTCATAGACCAACAGCTAAATATGATGATACCCATTCAAGGGTTCAAGGTTTCTTTATTGGTACCGAAGGTAAATTTGTTTGTAGAAGGGAAAACGGCAGTCTGAAAACATAAAACACCAAGAAAAACAAATCCTGGCTCTGTTTATTTTTCATTAAAGTAAATATGTTAACTTTAACAACTATACAACATTCACAACTATTTATGTGTAGAAGCACTATACAATACAAAACTAAAATAGAAGTGCATAAATTTAAATTCTTAACGATACATAACAAGTACGTGGTTCCACTTGGGGACGTCTTTGCTGGTCTTGAACAATTTGGCTGTTCAAGGATTAGCCAGTTGTATAGCTGATGGGGAGGGGTGCGGCATTCCAGTCCTGCACCTTGGTGTGTGTGCAGAGAAAGGGTAAGGGGGCCCTCTGAGCTAATTGGCAGAGAGTGACAAAGGTGGTCTGCTTCAAAAGAGAAACCCCAGCGAGTCGTTCACACAGCAGAGAGAAGTGGGAGAGAGCAGAGAAAGCTGTGCCACAGAGCTTTCACTTTTTGATAACCTGATAAACTTATGAGTTTTTAAAAGTCTAAAGTTAAGAAGCAGATGAGGAACTAACAGAAGAAGGATGAGTGAAGACAAAGTTGAGGACAATATTTTGTCATATCTGTCACTTTGGGAAACGGACACCAGACTTAATGATTGTAAGTACGTATTAAGGAATATGTTATACAACTAGATTAATTGACTTTCTCTACCACTTTGTATGACCATGTTATTGTATAACCATGTCATTTGTTTATATTACAGCGTTTTATTTGTATTTGTATTTTGTCTTGTATCTTACACAACAGCTGATGAACATTGCTTTGTGTGCAGTGAACGTGGTGGCAATGCTTCACAACTTCTGGGAGCAAAAGCAGATTAATCCAACTGGTACTTCCTCGACTGAATCAGAAGATTTATCAGAAGAAACTGGTCCTAGGACAGACAGACTGCTGCTCTACGAGTCTTCACCTGGGTCCTCCTGTGTTTGCTATGTGACTTTGCCCAGAGGAAGCTGCTTTGGTAACTACAAGGTGTTTATCTAATCCTCATGGTCTAATATCATTGTGGCTTTGTAAAAAGGTTGTTTTTTTCCAACGAATATCACTATTCTGTAGCAGTTTTTGTATATTCTGGCAAAAAGGTTGACAAAATTATGTACACATCAAGAAGTTAACAAATAAAAATTATAAATGCATTTAGATGTTTAAGATAAGATAAGACTTTAATGCAAACAGGTAGTAATAATAATAATAGAATAAAATAAATGCCTGTCTATCAATAAACTGTAAATATTCTCTTTATGTACACTGAATAAAATAAAATAAACTAGCAAGAGAAAAAGAGTATCCCAGAACTATACAACAGAATTGTACAGTTTGAAAGCGGTGGATATGAAGGACCTGCAGTAGCACTTATACCATACTATAAACTCTTCTAAATGCAGTTTAACTGTTCTTTTTATACTAAATGTAGTTTTTGTAAGTTATGTAACTTGTTCCAATGTTGTTGTTTTTAACAATACAGGTGTGCAACACTCAGGCAGAGGCCCGAAGGGATGCAGCCCGTGTTGCATTAATGAACTCACTGGTGAATGAACTGCCATGTCGACAAATCACTTTGCAGTTCATCACTCAAACTTTACAGCAGGCAGCCTCTGACAGCACTGTGGGTAGATTGTAACATACAACACCTTATTATTTTGTCTCAATGAAGTTTTAGTCTGTAGAGAATTTCAAGTTTGCACATGGATTTAGACCTGCTCGTTTTCATTTTTTTCAGATGCCCATAGAGGATGCAAGAAATTCAGACACCAGTCTAGGAACCTACAGTTTGCTGCTTCACTCTTATATTGGGAAGACGATGCTGGAGTTCCAGGTAATTTACAAATTAACGTAATAAAAAAAGGAACACATAGTTTGTATTAATATAATGTTTTACTTCTCTTTATTCATATAACTTGGGCTTAGAAAACTGCAAATATCAGTTTTGAATAAAATATGTTCAAATATTCATTCATATGTAAACTTGTACATATAAATAATTCCAAGTACATCCCTTTGTTGTTCAAATGCACAAGTAAAGTGTGTGTTGCATTGATTTCTAAATTCTCAGCATAATTAATATGTTAAAAATGTTTTATTTAAGGAAATGATGACAATTTTCCAGTTGCTGCATTGGAATGGGACTCTAAAGGCTCTCAGGGATAAACGTTACTCCCGTCAGGTAAATTACATTGTGGTTACTGCTCTTTTTTTATTTAATTTGTCTGTAATCCGTTTTCTGTCATCATTTTCAGAGTGTAATTTCGTACTACTCTCAAAGAGGACTTAATGAATACATGCGCAGCAGTATGGCTCTGGACTGGCTTGGTCGAGAACAGAGATCCCCTGGACGGATTGAGTTGGAGTTACAGTCGGCGCAAAGAGAGCTTGTTGTAGCTCGACGGAGAGGACAGGAATTGCGCTTTTACAAAGAAAAGACAGAAATTTTAAGTTTGGCTTTGAGTCAAGCATATGTACAAACCACACTCAAGGTTGATCATCAAGCACCTTGTCACAAAAACAAACAAGAACACCTTCCTTTATACAGGCTCTGCAACCAGAACTCAGAGCGCAATACATCTCCACCCCGCAGTCCAACTTTATAAAAACACTAAGCAAACAGTCAGTCAAACATTAACAAGCCCACAATAATTTACAACTGTGCCTTGCATAATTGTACAAAATACATAACCTATGACTTCAGTGGTTGCAATAAAAAAAAATATATAAAATGTGTTTTTGTTTTCTATGAATAATACACTTATTAAATTCAAAACAATGAGTTATAGCTGCATCATTTTTATTTTTCAGTTATGACATGATCATGAACAGTCAATAGTTTTAATTTTTTTTTGTATTTGCTTCAAGGCAACATGGTTTTGATATGAATGTGGTTATTTTTTATATTCATTTTCACACAAAACTTTACAATAGTTATGATGGTTATGAGGCATTGCCTAGTTTATGACAAACTCGATTGTAATGAACCTTTTCGGCACCCATATGGGATGGGGATGGCACGTGACTAGAGATTGCGATAGCGGAGTTCCTGGTAAAAGCAAAACAAATGACAGCCATGAGAGACAGCTGATCAGCGAAGAGGTCCTCACTGTCTCGTTATACGAATCGGTGTAATTATATATTTTTAAAATTTGACAAAGGATGAATATCTGTGACCGATTAATATAAGATGAAAAGTGATAGAACAGCGCAACTTGCTAATGGATTAGCCTGAACCGTAGAGCTTCTGGTTGTTTATTGTGGACGCGCTGCTTATCAGCAGTGACTGGTTTCTATTTTTCTCGCAAATCTCCGTCTTTGCAGTTATTATGTTCTAGATGTAGTTCATTTGGTGCTTTCTCTTAATGTCTGTTAATGTCACCGACCACGATGTTTTGTTTACTACTGCTGGATGTTTGCGATACAGGCTAAAATAGACTGATTTATATACACTCTTTTTGCATGTGTCTTTGCTTGGTTTGAATATGATATTGTAATAGCTCGCTAGCATTATATCGATGTTATTACAACACTAACAGGCTACGGCCAGCTGACGTCAGACATGGAGGCTGTCAGGGCAAAGAAAACAAAGACAAAAAACAGCGGAAAATCTCAGGTAAAATCACAAAGTTTCTTTCCAGAGTTACCTTAACTTCTCTTTAGGTGAAAATGTGAATCTCAACATTTTATTAACTTTACTGTGCAATCATAGTTGACCAGGAAGCCGAAGCAAGTACAGGAAGAAACAAAGCCTCCTAGCCCCTTAAAAGTTGCTGATGAAACCTCAACAGATTTCACTGATATCCCTCTTGGCTCAACACATCAGGCAGAGGACAATCATGAGGAACAGTCACAGAAAATCAAAGAAAAGTCTCCAGATGAGTCATCTGACCAGCAGTCACAAGCGTCTTCGACAACTTTGTTACACTCTGTGGATGAACTGTCAGATAAAAAGCCCGAGTTGAAACTAAGTGCCAACAATTCAAAAGAAAAATACAAGAGTAAAGAAGTGGTTGAATCAGCACCAAAGGCACTTGAACAGAAAACAGATGAACAATCATGGAGTAAAACGTATACCTCATCACTTTTTGAAACTCCAACTGCCCCATGTGTTTCTGCTCTGTATCCATCTCTACCCACACTTGAGGAGCACCATGTAGTACCTTTCTGTGAAGAAGCCTTAAAAATCTCTGGAAGAGGCCCTGCAGTTTTGGCCCTTGCAGAACAAGAGTCCTCACCTCCAAGTCTGCAACCTATTGAAACCGTAACAGAGATTCCTAGAAGCAAACTATATCCAGAATTACCAAAAACAGCGCAAGCAATTCAGGTGAATTGTGTGTTTTTAAGTATAAATAAATAAATACATTTTTTTGGTTAATTTATTGTTATATGTTAAATCATTTGTCCTTATTACAATATTTTCACAGCCTTTCTCACTTGAGCAGTTAAGTGTCTGGGAACCTGCTGGAGGCCTGCGATCATGGCTAGAGGCCGAAGAAGTGTGTGCGACCCAGTTCTGTGCTCTTGCTAGACAAGAAAACCATGAATTGATGGAACTGTTACAGAACTACTGGCGCTGTCGTAGACAATTGACTCAGTCACATGCTCAGCTACACACCCTTACCTCTGATTGCAAAAGCACACAAAATCGACTTTGGAGTTTTAGAGATGAACAGCTCACACTTCAGGTGTGCACAGGACACCATATACATTTTGATACAGTAATAGTTCAATTTCAGTGTGGGCATCTCTTTTTCACAGGGAGTGTGTGCTGATCAGTCTAAAGTATGTGGGTACCACAGATTTCAGCAGGCAGACTTTAATGAAAACGTGCTGGCTGAACTAAAGAGACAGTTTGAGAACCGTAGAGAGCTGCTTCATCAAAAGGTGGCCCTGCATGCTTACACCGCTCTTCTATCCCGTCTACAAGTGGAGTCCTATCTGTATCAACTTTTGAAAGGTTGAAACTTGATTTTCTCTTCCATTGCACATCTTGTAATTGTAATTATTCAAAATATGTCTTGTTCGTAGATTGTTCTGGCTCTCAGACACAGCCCACATCTCTCCGACCTTTGAAAGAGGCTATCAGTGTTTTGTTTAGTTTTCTACGTAGAGTCCTGGATGATTTACAGTTTCAGTCAGATATTCATCATTGGTTGGAAAGACTGGTAAACATGATCTTATCCCTTCCTGGTCATTTAAACTTATGTAAACTATCTATTACATTTATGCTGTTTTGTCCTTCAGGTTGCTGTCCTCCTAAACAATGGTGGCTCAGAACATCTTTATCTACTGTGCCATCTGTTGTGCTGCCCTGCTAGAGTGGCAAAGTGGGCTGCACATTTTCTTCAGGTTGGTTTGAAGACTGTTATTATTAAACGGTTTATTGTGCAGCTTCATTATTATTAGATTAATTATTTCTTCCTGACAACAGATTCAAGTTTGGAGGAACACTAATGGTGTACAGGATTTCATGCAAGCTTTGGCCATTTTTATGTCTCCTGCTAGGTACAGTAAATAGTGATCGTTTCTAGACATTTCAAAATGTGTTTTTTCTTTTATTAGAGTATTTTTCCTACTATAGACACCGTGAAGAATTTCTCTGCCATATGAAGCCATTTGAAAGTCAGACCTCTACATCTTCCGGCCCAGAGTCTGGTAACTGGACGTTAGTTGATGAAGGAGGGGAAGAGGTAGTTATAGAGGAGCTATATTTTTGTTCTTTATCAGGTATATTTTGTTTGCATGTTAATCCTTCAATATTGTTGGATTTTAGGATGAAGATCCAGAGACTAGTTGGCTGCTGCTATGTGAAGAGGATCTAATAGCTTTGCTCAACCAGTTTCCTTTCCAGCAGCTCTATTCTCACATGCTGGGAATGAGTAAACTCAGTATGTTATATGTCCATCCTACTGACCATTGGTTTGTTTTGAAACTTAAATTGACACAGATTTCACTCTCACCCCAGGTGTTTATGAGCCACAAGCCTGCTCCAGTCAGAAAATGATGCGTGTGTTCGCATTTGCATCTTCTCTCATCGAAATATTGGCTCTTGGTTTGCAAACATACAACAGCGCACGGTACAGGCAGTTGGTCAAACGAATTGGTCATATAATACGGTCAGTACACCTTGGAAGAATTACTTGGGGATCTTAACATACAGAAATCTATTTAAAGTGTATCTCTGGTCTTCTACAGAATGACAGTATGCTATGTTAGTGATCATTGGGCCCAGTATGTGAGCATTACCGGTCAAGAGGGAGCCAATTCGCAAGTGCATTCCCTTTCATTGGAGAAGTTACAGCTGGAATATGACCATGTTTTCCTCAGAGCTGTTTCACATGTGCTCAGAAACAAGAGGTAGTTATTTCCTTTTTGTTTACCTTAAATACAGTATTGTGAGATTTAGCCTTTTATGTTCTTCCCACAGGCTTGGTATTTGGCTGTTTATGTCAGAGCTCCCATATGGCACTCTGTCCAGCTCAATGCTATGGCAGGTCCTGTATGTCATGCAGTGTGCAGAAACAGCAAGTGAAGAAATGGGTACCTGTGCTAAAGACGCAAACCTCTGCATCCAGGCTCTAAGAGGTATACTCCATTCTCATGCTTCAAACAAAACTACATTCTAATGCCAAGCTTACATTGCTTTCATTCCAGATCCAAAGCACCAGGAGCGGTTTGAGCAGTGGCTTTGTGAAGTGAACAGCTCAGACGGCATCTCCCTTCTCACTGCACTGGCACACATGGCCACACCCATGCAGCATATTGACCGTGCCTTCATTACAACAGTAACTCTGCTCATTTATCAGGTACCATGATGTCATCTAAAAATACATAATTTTTAAAAGATCTGCCATTTGAAGCCACTCTGCAGATTATTCAATGTCACAAGAGAAACTGAAATCTTACAAAATGCTGATACATGAACAAAATCAGTGCTTTTTTTCCCATGGGTTTTCAAAGTCTGTGTAAGTTCTCAATCATACAGGAATTGTCCATCGTAGGCAAAGATTCTTGAGTTCTCATCTGCACTCTGTAGTTGAAATGTAGGACGTTTCGCTCTTCATCCAAAGAGCTTCGTCAGCACTGCCTACGATGGTTATCAAACTAAAGCATTTGGAAAATGCCTTATACATGGGATTCAGTCATATGACCTCAGTGGTCAGGGTGGCCATTTTGTTGACCGCTGGCTAGTGCAAGAGCGTATCAGCCAATGTGTCTCTATGTCTATCTATGGTCTGCACTGTCTGAACCCAAGATGCTACATCTGAAAATTACACCTCAGACAGAAGAACAGAGCTGATACTTAAAGAAAACCAAAACCTTTGGATTTTATCCTTAGCATTACATGCTAACATTTTTAGCAGCCTAAACACAGACTCTGACTGAGAATCTGTTGCCACTACAAACTAGGGCTGAACGATTTATCGCATTTGTGATTATATCGCGATATTACACAATGCGATTTGCAAATCACGATTTGTTTTTTTAAGGAAAAAAACAAAAAAGAAAGTAAGTTTCTAGCCCATTCCTGTCAGAAGTTATGAAATTAAAAAAATATATATTAAAATGCACTGTCCAGCCACTAGGGGGCAGCCAAGATTGTTTTAAAAGGAAGTAATGCCACACTGTCCAGCAGAGGGCACTGACACGGTCTTATGGCCATACTGCCTTTGCTCTCTCCTAAAAATAAATTATAAAAGCACAGATGGCAGCTAAAGGACCATCTGAAAATATAATTTATTTTTCGAAAATGCACATGAAAGCAAAAAAATCACACCTAAAAAAGTTAAACTGCAGAACTCTCAGACTCCTTCAGATCAAAAGTGCAATATTTCTGCAGTCACTTTAAAGAGGCACTAAACCC
>OMNZ01110070.1:7167-38303 GCA_900303255.1 Lesueurigobius sanzi
TCACTAATATTACAGTTGTGGCCAAAAGTTTACATACCCTTTTAATCTTTTGGCCATCTTTCATTGAATATGAATGATAACACAAAAATCTTTTTTTTCAAAGAACTGAGTTTACTCTTTTGAAATCATAATGAAACAGAAAAATACTCAAATGTCCCTGATCTAATGTTTACATGACCTTCAACAAATGCCAGGAAAATTGTTCAGGAGCAAAGAAAAACTCACTTCAGCTGAAATACAGGACTCTGACAAAATTGGACTCTCTTGATCAGGGACATTATTTTGGCTAGTTTCTAGTTGAAAAGCGTAAACAGGTTTTTTGACAATAAATGGCTTCACACAAACCACTAACCATGAGTGAAATAATTGACATACCCCTGTCAGGGTATGTAAACTTTTGGCCACAACTGTATCTTCAACCGCTACAATTTTGTTCAATTTCAAATTATTGCCATCTCTCATAATTTTACGACTAAATTAATAACACATAAATGAGTAAATGATACTTCTTGCTCTTAATTTTAATGGCTACTTATGGTTAATACTTTGAATATAGTAGATATAAAATACAACTAAACACTTAGGCCTTATAATATAGATTCTTTGCTCTTGTGTGATGAACTTAAGCTATTTGAATTGGGCACCACAAATAAGCATAGCCCAACTCATGATGCAACTGATTTCACCTTGGTGTGCCTATACTTGTCTCTATATGATATTTAATTAAGGCACTGCTCATACAAAAAAAAAAAAAAAAAAAACGGATATGGAGATAAAATTTGCATAATGCCATTAGTCATCCGGCAGTAAAAGCGCCCTGCTCGGTGCCTGTTTAGTGAGGTGGTCTAACATTATGTGTGTGCCAACTAAGCGCTCGGCACCGGGAGACTCGTCTGAGAATAGCTGCTGCAGGAGCGCGCCAAAGAACAAGGGATGAGAGCGGAGCAAGTGCAGAGGCTGGTGCAGCTGTGAAATGAAGAGTTGTCGCGTCCACTGGCCACTCTCTCTCTCTCTCTCTCTCTCTCTCCTTCACCCAGTAAAGTAAAGGAAACACTTGGCACAGCATAAATATAATGTGTACTCGTGTGTTCTTTTTACCTTTCCGGATGATTATGTTTTGGAGGGGGAGATAAAAGAAAGGGGTGCTTTTGCAGTCTTCCAGCTCATACTCGAAAGTGTCTAGTCACTGCGTTTTTCCATTTTAAACATCTAACATCGTTCGCAGATCACGTTAATTGGGTTTTTAATACTTGAATGACCAAAGAAGTGGACTGGAGTTTATGAAAATACTGATGAATATGCAAGTCCAAAATGGGGAGAATGTATGAGGGACAGGGGAGCGTTTTGGAGTGCCTTGATTGAATTATTTGAGACTTCTGGAAATGTTTCTGATCATGCACAGCCATCAGAACAACTTTTCCCATTGTTAATTAGTCTCTTTTGTCAAACTTTTAATAATGTTTTCCTGATCTTTTACATCAAGTATCTTAAGTTCAACCCTACTGCATTGAATAAGAACAATATGGATTTATATGGCTAGCTGTACTCTGGCTTTTTATACATATTATTCAATGTTGTTTTAGTATTGGCTCATAAGTAGTGGCCGGAAATGCAAGTTCTTCACTGATAAAAATTAGATCAAACAAAAATATCTAATTGGTAAACCAAAAGTGGACACATTTTATGAATTCTGCATCAGGTTTAAACAGCAAAACCTGTGAAAATATAAGACTATTTTCTTACAGATCATCTAGACCTCGCAGGACATATAAACCATGTGTTTCTTTTAACAAACACAACCGTTTCAAAGGTGCCAGAGAGCTCGTGCTAGCGCAGGTTGGGCTTGCATGTGCGGACAAATACAGATAGTGTACCAGGGTCACTGAATGCCGTGCCGTTTGATAGCGAAGGATACACCTCAGCCGTGCCGAGATGAAAAGGAATCTGTGGCCTTTCAAAGCATTCAGAGTGAGTGCGGTTAATCGTATTCCGTTTTTTAGCAGGTACAAATGGAGCTTTGATCTGCTGACAAATAAAATCACGACAGGGTGCTAAAATATTCGGACAGGCGCTTCACAGACACAGCAGTGGCAATGGCACATGACGGGGAAGGACGAGATCTCACAACATGGCCCGGGGACAAAAAGAAGTCCATCAGGCAGGACTGTCAACATACTCTGGCATTCACAGGGGCAGATCTAAAATTAGTGGAAGGATAGTGTGTTCAGTCATCTCTGTTTGCTTGTTGTATTTGACCAAAGCCATCAACTGTGGGCTTTAGGTGGGATACACTGGACAATGCCACTTCCATTTATATAGAGTTGACACAGAGACACGCAGTGCACTGTCTTATGCTGACTTTTATAGTATTACGGACAGCGGATATTACAACAAAATTCCAAGCATGATCTGAATCTGCAAATTTGGAGAGATTGTGTTATTGTTACTTATTTAGTAGGGCTGTGTACTGTTAACCTCTTAAACCCTATAGGAGCCAAATTGGGGCCTGTTGGGGTTTAAGAGGTTAAACGATACCAGTATGGGATCGAAAAATTAATTGGTACCGAAAACAGGTACCGAAAAAAAAAAAACAATCTTTAAAAAGCAAATTTGTCAGCCTGGTGGGTCTTGAGACTGTACTAAAGAAAGTGACTTTGGTGTTTCAGCTCAAATAAATTATAAAAACACTAAAAGAAACAGTATTTTATTGAATAAATGAACATTATTGTTCTGTTTTATGGTTCTACAACAAAACTAACAATCAAGCACAAGTATAAATGACTTGATTTGAGAATTTTAGTCTTGTTCTGAGCAGTTTTGACTAGATTTACATTTACTTCTGTCATCTACATGATTTGGTTTATTTCATGACAATTTTTACTGATTCTAAGGTAACCTCTTGAATTGGGAGAATAAAATTGCCAAAAGGACAAGACCCCATTGGCAAATAAATTTGAATAAAAAAGGAAATAAGTAGAAATCCATTGAAACAAGTCAAAAACACCTTAGAACAAGTGGTTAGGATTAGGTCAAATGTGCCACTAAAGCTTTAACACTTTAGAGAAATAAAATAAATTTTGGCAAATTAAACTTATCTAGATATTTACTTTTTTGTGTAGATGACGAATAATTTAGTATAGGTATCGAAAATAAGTATCACTCAGGCATCGGTATCGTAAAGTATCGTTAAAGTACTAGTATCGGAAAAAAAAAATGAACGATACCCTTCAAGACCCTTTTCCCGCTCGCTCCCCCCATATTTCCAGTCTCAGGAGAAAGGTTTGCAGTTTCAAAATCAGCACATGACAAGGTCAATTGACTAAGTGCATATGAATTGTGATTTAGGTTCAAAGAAAATGATGAAACAATTTCTCACAGCCCACCAAATCCTGAAGCGAACACTTCGGTGGGATGTGCTACAGATGTGCAGTGCCAAAAAGCCTTCATAATCAATTGAGTGGCAATTCAAAGATGCTATCCACCTAAACTAAGCCTACATGCTTTTGAACTATGAGGGGACCTTGAGAGTACAGGAGAGCACTTTAGCTCTGAGCTCAGAGAAAGTAAGAGACAGTTGGCCTGACAGGGCATAGATACAACCTCCCACTTATTGAAAGGACTAATGATTCCTTCACTGGGGGGGGTCCATCCAGGCGTGCGTCACAATTAAAAACAAGTGTTCATTGTGGGTTTTATAGAAAGGTATTAAAGGGGCACTATGTAGCTTTTTAAGTGAAAAATAAAACCTTGATATTAGTGCATATTTTACCCTTTAGTGACCCAGTGGCTGTTTGGGTGCAGCATGACACATTTACTTCCCATCACAGAGGCTTCTATGACTGTCCAGGATCTAATATCAAGATTTTTTTTTTTATTTCATCATAAAAAGTTACATAGTGCGCCTTTAACGTGCATCGGAGTATGTAAAGGTCCGTGTATTCAAGGTTGTTTGAGCACAATACATTAAAGCACTTGACTTGCATTTTAATCTTTCACATGACATGACTGGTTTAGACACGACACCGCCATGCACGCAGGACTGTTGAGCGTGTCTCTGCACTGTACCTTTTATTCCTCTGAGTTTCCTTCTTATCCATAATGACAGGAACACAGTTCGTCAGCTCGGTCCAATCCGCGTGCAAGCCACAGCTCCAGCCCGTAGAGAAGCGCGAGAACAGCCACGACTCCTCTTTCCCCGGTCGGTGACATGTGCACTTCTTTTGCCCGGGTTTACAGTCACACGGTTGCTCCAAACGAATATTCCTCACCAAGTGCCTCCCAAAAGTGGTCCCTCCCGTCTTCTGGATGTGCAGAAACACTATCACGTCGTCGCTTTTGATGTTGAACTCCACATGCCTGTCCAGGTCTCTCTCAGTGAAGTTGTATTTCGAGGGCACTTTGGGAGGGCTGTCATCCTCCAAGTCCTGGTCCCGGTAAAAATCATCGCTGTCCTCGTAGGCGCTGGACAGGAGGCTCACCCCTCTTAATTTCTCCCCAGTCTTAAAATGACACGAATTGCTGCCAGTGGGACAGATGTACTGATAACCTATCATAACAAAAAGAACGGCTAAAATAGGGACCAAGATGAGCTTACTGGATCGATCATCCATTATATCAAGACGCTGTCTTCATCTCCTTACTGTAAACAACTAGCACATGCTTCTTCGGAGTGGGTTATCCTCGCGTCCATATGCCACATGTTGATTACGCACAAACACGCAAAACACCGCCAAGTCTACCTGCTCCCCGAGAAACTGCACTGCGCTGCAAAGCTTTCTCAAAAGTCGAAGCGCATTCGCAGAAATATTTGGCAGTCCAACTTCTAGACCGGAACGCAGCATCTGTCCCGAATCCCATGCTCCGACATCAAGTTCAGAACGGAGGGGAGGTGGATAATTACACAAAAAAGATCAACATCACAGTTGAAATAGCATGAAAGAAGGTTTTGGTAACAGACTTTTCTTTAGAGGCATTTTGCGTTGATCCTCGGGCAGCATCCTCCGGTCTTCTCCTTAAGCAGGTCTGACTGACTGCGCTGGAGCAGAGCGTTTTTAGAAGCAGCAGCATCCAGCTCACAGACAGAGGCGTTGTGCTCTCGTCGCCGCTGGGCTGGGAAACTCCTCATCCCATTCAGCTACTCTATCCCATCACAATCTAACCAAACGCATCGTGGATACGCCGAATGTGCACAATGAAATATGTAACCTTTATATGTAAAAACAAACAAACAAATAAACAAATACTAAAACAAGACACATTTTTATATTTTAGAATAACTTACATTTATCCTTTATTTGTAATAGTTTAGCCATATCTCAATAATTCGGAGGATGCACATAATTGTTATAACAGCATTACTATAATAGTTTTTTTGGATGCTGATTGATCAACTATCCTGAAGTGGGAAAACGTTTAAAAGGTAGATCCACGACCTTAGGTGGTCAAAGCTGCGCCTGACTAAAATACCACGTCCCTCACTTGTTATCCCACCCACGCGCTCTGCTTTAATTACGTCAATGGTAAAAGAAACCCATAAAACACACGCCGTGTTTAGTCTTTAGTTTTTTTCAAAGAATTGTGGTTGGACATAGAGAAATTCCGACCACTTGCTAACAGGACGAGCTAAGGGAGCTAACTGCTGCCCAAAATATCTGAAGCCCCTTGCTTTGTATGGAGCGGTCAGCATCTCCAACTGGGTAAGAAGAAGGTACATTATTGGCAACAATGTAAAGGATCGATTCGCTACATCCATTGGCATTGTTACGCAATGCTTTGATCTCGCTAGTTCAGAAGAAAGACACAGGTCCAGGTTTTGGTGTTGGTGTAATATGGTGCGCAAGCCCTGTAGTGACATGCCCCGCTATATGCTGTACCTATCTAATATGTAGCTACAGGCAAATCCAAATAGTGCCCTAGTCAAGTCTGCTTTTATTTAGGAGTGACTACCATGTCGTTGTCGTCGTCTCTGTGAATGAACATTGCACTGTGCGTTCATGGTCATAGATGCAGTAATAACAGAGTGGGTTTTACTACGTGGCAGTCTCATATCAAAGAAATGGGCACAGTGTGATCTGACCTTCTTCCTGACTGTGTTTGTGGCGCTGCCGTTTCAGATTACACCGTGACGGCTACAATGAGAAACCTTGTTGTGTTGTCAGCGTTGCTGCTGCTGCTGCTGCTGAACCTACAGCATGTCACCTCCTCATCCAAAGGTGTCACAGCCAGCCTGAAAGCCAAGTGGAGCATGACCCCCTTTCTGCTGGAAACATGGTAAAGGTTCCTATAAACATTTTCAGTCACACAATACAGGTTGGCATATTTGAAGCAGACATAAATGCAGCCAAAATATCTGTTTGATCAATGTTGTCATGTTTTGTTTATATTACTATATTCGTATACTATTATTTCGTGACCTCCAGTTTACTACCTGGATGACTGAGAATTTGCACTAGTTAATTACTATTATTAGTGTTTATTTGTTTTTTTTACAGCAAAAGCTCAAAAAATGGCCTAGCTATTTCTGTTTGAAAAGCACTGCATAAAAATGTATGGAACACAAATTGAAGTCAACAATTTGGGATAGTTTGGGCACAGTGTGCTGTGAGAATAATTCAATAGTAGCCTATATTTTTCTAACGATTACTTCCCTTTTCTGTTATAATTAATGATGACTAACATATGTGCAACATTGTACTTTATATGAAGAGTTTGTTTGCAAAAACAGATAAGTGCCATTTACAAAAATCAACATTTGCTTGTGATTTTCCCTTTGTGTAGCTTGTTTTTTTAATAACCAGACCTATATTAGTGGATCAGGCATATTAAGTAACTTGTTCTTCATTAAATTGATTCAACTTTAGTTTTACTTGAGTCACCTGTAGAGTAAGGTGATCAAAATCTAGAACAATTTGGCAAAGAATTCAAAACGGTGATATCTGCTTTTGCAAATTAACTCTTCATATATTTTCTGCTAATTTTGTAATCTTTTCTTGCATAGTGAATTTGTTGGTGAAGATGGGAATGAAAAATTCTGGCTGTTTGTTGACACTGTGAAAGAACTTACTGTTTATAAGCAAGGAGGTAAGATTAAATTACTTTCTTAACATGTACCTTTGTCTTCACGAAGTTGTATTTTACATGATAGATAAATAGTGTGTCTGGATTAGCTGTATTGCAAATAGTAATGTTTCTGAGTAATCTTACAATTTTCCTAACCCAACACAACAACGTAACTGAGTAAAAAGATCAGCTGTGAGAGAGTTTTCATAGTTTTTATAAATTGTGACTAGATTAGTGCACAAAAATACCCTTTCCCTGGATGTTTATCCTCATTGTCATTTACATGTCGACCTCATTCATTGCAGAGTCCGTGCGCTCCTACTTCAGTCTGATCGTAAAGAAAGCTGGCCAGTTTCTCACAGATCTCCAGGTTAATCTTCTCAAATTTGCTCTGTCATTGCGGACCTACTCCCCAGCGGTCCACGCGTCCCAGCAGGTATGTGCTCAAACAGTCTAAAGATAGATTCAATTAAGAGTCACAAAGGGATGGTCATTTGACTTTGCAGTATATCACCGGTAAATGCAAGCACAGGTTTCAAGTGGGAAAAATAACTCTAAAAATATCTTGTCAGGAAATCACTGTATGAAACTGTGCATAATGTTTCACATCAATAACTAATTTTCTCTCAACAGTATTTTCTCTCAAATCAAGTGTGTTAATTATGTCCAATTGATTTGCACATGGAAAACTCTGGGCTGTTGATTAAAGTTGATTAAAGTGATTTTGAAAAAGAAGTAGTCGAAGTAAAAAAAAAATAACAGAGGTAATTTTTTACCTCTGTTACCTCTGATAATTTTTTTTTTTTATCGCAAGATTCGAAAAGTAAAAAAAAAAAAAAAAAAAAAAAAAAAGAAAAAAAAAAAATTTTTTTTACTTTAAAAAAAAAAAAAAAAAAAGGGCTAAAATCAATGGTTTGTTCATCTCTGCTAAAGTCAGAACAAGTTGGATTTAAAGGCCTTACCATTACTTATACCCATTTGTTGGTACATACAGATACAGTGCCGTGAAAAAGTATATGCCCCCCATCCTGAATTAGTATATTTGTTGTCACACAAAGACTTTAGGAGAGATGTTCTGTGGACTGACAAAAGTGTAATTTTTTGGCAGATCTCCAGCAATTGATGGGCAAAATGAAGCCTCATGAACAATGGGGCTTCACAGACCACTGTGTCACGAAACAGTTCAAAAATGAAGCCTCGCTCTATTCTGCCATCTGCTGTTGAGTTTGATGTATTACAATTAATAAAGTAGCTTTTTCCGGTGCCCAAGTTGAAATATAGTATGTGCAAGAATTTGTAGGTTATTATAATATATTTTAAAGGTTTTATTCTCACATAAACCTATCAATTCATAATTTCCTCAAACCGAGACCTTGGTCACATGATCTCCTGGTTCATGAAACACAAAGGTTCATTTGGCAGCACCCCTTTTGCTCAAGACACGCTTCGAAGCCCCACTATTTGCAGCCCGTTGCATCTGGTGTAAAAATACTAGAGCATTTGATATAAAGAACATCATGTCCACAGTCAAACATGATGGCAGAGTGATTGTCTGAGTCTACTTTGCTGCTTCTGGACTTGGAGAACCTGCTGTTATTGATGGTACAATGAATTCTGATGTTTACAGGAAATCCTAAAGGTGAACATCCAACCATCAGTTTGAGAGCTCAAGCTCAGTGCTCTTTTATATGGGTTGAAACAATTCTGCAAAGAGTGGGCCAGAATTCTTCCTGGTGATGTGATAAACGCATCACCAGTTATCAGAAACTTTTAATTTCAGTTATCGTTGAAAAGGGCACAACCAGTTATTAAGATCAGGGGCCTTTATTTTTTCACATATAGGGTCTGATAGGTTTGGATTATTTTCCCCCTTAATAAATGTAATAATCGGATGGATGGATGGATACTATGGCGGCCCCCCATGGTCAAATTTTCTTCACCATAGTCTAAAAAACAAACTAAGCAAGCCATTTGGATAGGAAATTACAATTTACGTTCTTCTCGCCTGAACATAAACATACCACATTAATTATACTACTATACTACTCCACAATTTCCCTTGTGGATCAATAAAGTTTGTCTAAATCGAAGTCTCAAAATGATTATTAGATTGAAATTATTTGAAGATCACCTATATCACCATAATCTCTTTCAAAATTGTGCGAAACACTGGGTAAATACAAAAAATATATACTATTAGGGCTGGGCCATATCGTATCGCATATCGTTCTACCGGTATGAGTTTTGGATATCGTTGTAATTTTTTGATATCATTGTGGATGTGATATAATTAGCATATGCACTCAGCTGATTTTGACTGAAGTCCGGACCAGCGGCAGCGTGCTTGCAACGTAATGTTATTTGAGTAGATCACATTTGCGAGGGAATTGGGATGGCACTAAAAGAAAAGAAAGGAAAATAGGCATAAAGCTGGGATTTAGATTTTTTTTTCCGTTGTCAATTATATCGTCAAATATATCGTTATCATGATATTTCTTTTTTATATCGTGATATTGATTTTAGGTCATATCGCCCTGCCCTATAATACTATTTCAGGAAGGGGGCATATACTTTTTCACGGCACTGTACACACAAACAAAGAACATGCATCTCTTTCAATATGTTGCATGTGGTCATCGCCATACATACTTTTGTGTGTGTGTGTGTTTTTTTTAAGTTATACTTTGTTTTCCATTCTCGTCATAATGACTATCAAGGCTAAACATTTACAAAGTATGCTTAAAATGGCCACAAAACCTCAGTTAAGATGCTTGTAGAATATGCATCCAGAAGTACTGTCAATGTCAAGCCCTCAAGTGCATCTTTTTTAGTTATATTCCACAGACTTTTCTCATCCTACAGATAGCCAGTGATGAGCCTCCCCCAGACGGCTGTGCTGCCTTTGTCTCTATCCACGGTCAGCACACCTGCAGCCCCAAGGATGTCAAGAAGCTCCTGAAGGCTGCTGCGGGCAGGTAACAGCGGGGGAATCTTTAACCGTGGAGAGAAAAACATATCATGCCTGGAAAGTAAGATTTTTCTATAACCTTCTTACATTTTCGCAGGCCAAACCCTTATTTATACAAGGATGATCACGTATATCCTGGTGGAAATAAAACAGAAGTGCCTATTGTGATCTTGTATGCTGAAATCGGGACCAAGAAGTTTACTTTGTTTCATAAGGTGTTGACTGAGAAGGCAGAGGAGGGCACACTTTTGTATGTGCTGAGGCATTATGTGGAAGTAAGTCTCTTTTCATTCATTTTTTTATAAACATTCATATGTACTGTAATGGCAAAATGAAAAAGGAATGGGAAATTAAGGGGAGACCCAGCAGGTGAATCAATTTGTAACTTTTGTTGTATATTACCGTATTTTCCGGACTATACTGGTAAGTAAGTCACTCCGGAGTATAAGTCGCAGCAGCCAAGAAAAGCACAATGAAGAAGAAAAAAACATATATAAGCCGCACTGGACTATAAGTCACATTTTTTGGGGACATTTATTTTACAAAATCCGAGACCAAGAACAGACCTTTCATCTTGAAAGGCAAGTTATAACAATAACAATAGAATAGAGAACAACAGGCTGAATAGATGTACGTTATGCTAACATAACACATTGGTGGTTATTCAGCTACACTAAGCATGAACAACAAACTGGATAGGCGTGTGGTATGTTAACATAACATATTAATTAATATATTAGTCGCATCTGAGTATAAGACGCAGGACCAGCCAAACTATGAGAAAAGGTGCGACTTATAGTCCGGAAAATACAGTACTGACACAAATATAAGAATTAAATATTTTGCAAGATTTCCTTAATTTTAAGTTTTCATATATAAGGCATTTTATGTGTAAAAATGGCCAAAATTGCCTATATTTTGGTTGAAATTAATGGTTTTATTTTGTTAATATGTTAGTTACAAAGATTTGTTATGAGGGGATTTTATATATCTTTTCAGTGTTTGACAAAACTAGGAGCCTCGATAAAACAGGCTAGAAATTAAATGTAAAAAAATCCCTGTAAACAAACCTTCAAAATACAAGACTGGAAAGATTGGACTCTGTAAGTGCTATTAAAGTGGAGATGTTGTCTCCACATAGTAAGAAAAATGCATTTTGAGAATTACACCTTATTGTAATTCTCAAAATGCCATAGATGGTAGAGCGGGTCGTCTCATGATCGGAAGGTCGGGGGTTCGAACCCCGGCTCCTGCAACTGCAGACTGTTGTGTGTCCTTGGGCAAGACACTTCACGTATGAATGTCGTGTGAGAGTGACTGATTGGTGGTGGTCGGAGGGGCCGATGGCACGGAATGGCAGCCTCGCTTCTGTCAGGCAGCTGTGGCTACAATAGTAGCTTACCATCACCAAGTATGGAGAGAAAGAATAATGACAACAGTGTAGCACTTTGAGAAACTTGTGACACAGGCTTGTAAAGCGCATTACAAATGTAAGCCATTATTATTATTATTACTGTAAGGGTTAGTTAATTTATTGGTTTCCAGGTGAAAGTTTCTATAGCACATTGGCCATAAACCTGAAAATTGAAAAAAAAAATGTGACTTTTGCCTGCAGTGTCTCCTCTTAATAATTGAAATGGCAATTTTAATGGCTGCAGTTACTGTAAAGCTACAGTGACCAAAACATACAGATAGAGTTGAGCTGTATAATAGAATAGATCTTGCAAATGCCTCTTTTTCCACATTGTGCAGCCTTAATAAGAAAAGACAAGCCTCTCCTCGCCAATCCACCTCTGTGCTTATTTCACCAAGATGACACTGCGCCCTCGATCCTTTTTGAATCAGTAAATTGCAGTGAGCCAGTGTTTCTGAGATGTTCTGTGGCCAGCGTGAACTACGGATGCGCTCTGAATGAAGACACGTGCGCGGGGAAGCGGAGAGTGGGAGTGAAAGACGGAGGCATTTCTTTGAATCTTGGTGAACAAAAGTGTCAAGGTTAAATGTCAGTAAAACTGCGGTGTGTGACGCGGCCCTTGTGCTTTTCGTGTTGCTGGCAAACATTTTTGTTAAGCTTTTAATGGAAAAGTGAAAAAAGAAAAAAGAAAACCAAATAAACAAACAAGAAAATGTATGTATACAGATGCTGCTGGGCTGTTAACAGTGGTGGCCGTACTTGCTACTTCTTGATTTCATTACTTGAGTAAGTGTACAGATACTACTGGTCAAATATGGGTCAAGTTGAGTCAAATTTTTAGTCTGGAAGTCTAAATGTAATAGCAAAATCAACCACCTGCCCTTGAATTTTATGTAAAGTAGTAGATATAATATTTATTATTATATTTTTTCCTCCTTCTCTGATCTCAGCAGCTATTCAGAGTCCCTGTAGGCTGTCGCTTTGCCCAAGGACAAGAACTTTCCCTGAGCTGGCTTGCAATCATTTGTGATTTGCAAACAGCCGACCAATCAGGAAGGGAGGGGGAGGAGCTAGATCAGTTATTTTTCAAAAAACTGTCCCGCTTGCTCTCTTATTTTTGATAACTTCCAGACTATCACTTTAAAGGCCCTATACCTGATTTTTCCTAGTAGTGGAATGACGAGTAGCTCTTCAACCCAATCTCAATAGCTCGCCAGAGGGTTTCTACATCATGCACTGGATTAATCACATTTTTGGATGCATTTTATTTTTGTTCAGAATATGATAAACGCACTCTGCAAAAATGTTGTTAAATAATATTATAGTATAGAGTTTGGGAAAATTCACTGTTACCTTGGAAATCCGCCATGTTTGTGGGTGCTACCAAACGTTGTCCATAGAGTCATAGACTAATATTGGACAGAAACATTATAAAAAGTGGAGAAAAGGGCCATGGAGCATCTCTGTTAGCTGCTGAGTCACTGCTGGTGAATACATCTAACACACTGTAGTGTCAAAATGCTTTTATATGAGCAATAACTCCAGTATTTTACCTTTTTTAACCTCCATTAGTTAAATATGACCTCACGACCCTGAACTCTATAGTATAAGGGCAAAACTCAAGTGGTTTTCTTTAATATTGTGGAATTATTGTCATGACAATAAACCCTATAGGCGTGAACTACAACAAAGTCACAGAGTTACCCAAGTGCCTGAAGCAAAAGTAGCTCTCTCCCGTTTTGGTTCCATAAAAGTAGCTCACCAAGTAAAAAAGGTTGGGGACCAGTTGTAAATTTCCATTTGTTGCAATAATACTGTTCTTCTAAATACACTGCCTGGCCACAAAACAAGTCACCACAAAACAAAAAGTCACACGTACATTAGGCCACCTTTAGCTTTGATTACAGCACCATTCGCTGGGTCATTGTCTCAATAAGCTTCTGCAATGTCCAAAGATTTATTTCCATCCAGTGTGGCGTTCATTTTTCACTACGATCTTGTATTGATGATGAAGAGTGTGAACACTGAGCAAAGCCTTCTCCAGCACATCCCAATTCAGGATGTTCATGTTTCAGCTGATCTCATTCTTTGGGCATATAGTGTTGCTGAAGCTAAAACTGACAAACTGCATCAACCCCAGTTCCATTTGCTTTGTTAAATCCAGGTGGTGACTTTATTTGTGACCAGGCAGTGTATAAAGCTGTTTTTTGTCAATATCTTGAGTTTGCTGGCTACTTTTCTTCCATTTCCCACAAAAGTGATCCTGCAAGTTGTGAAATGTGCTTTTAAGCTCATCTTTATGCATTTAAATGAATGGATTATAGAAAAACTGTTAGGAATATGTTTAGACCACAACTATCAATTTAAATTACTCGCTTACTCTTTCATTGTTCGTAATAAAAAAAACAGGTATAGTGCCTCTAAGTTAAAGTACAGAACTACAGTATTTGCTCTAGAAAATACAAATCACTTTAAATAAATGCTTTGAATAATAGCATGTTTTGAGGTCAGCCTTTCATGCCAGGTTGTCATTATGGTTGTGTTTTAGGGACAAAAATATGGTGACAGTCTCAGACCTATTTGTGGAGCTGGCATCTGTGAAACCTGGATTTTAACCCCACGACTCTAGCACAATTCATCATGTTGTATAAAGACTGGCCAAGGTTGTCCCCATGCAGCTCTTACTGGTCTGGTGTTCCCCCAGAAATGATTTGTTATAAATAGCCTATATACTGTATTTTGCCTGTAGAAAATAAATCAAAATGATCTCATCACCGTTGCGAAAGCAGTGACAACTTGTGAACATATGGAGAGGGGAATGTGTATCTCAATTAATACAGCATTTACTCTTGTACTAGACAAATCATAATTGGTTAAATCCAAGTTATGTCATATCAGGCTGAAACTACAAATCAGTTCTGGAAATGTTGCAAAAGCATATTATGCGTAACATTTAAAAGTCTGGTATCAATAAGGCAAATCCCAGTCACTGTTATTAGGATAGAATAGGATATAATTTTAATCCCGAAAACAGTAAAACTAAAATATTAAAACTAAAATACACATAAAACAAGAAGATAACTACACGAGGAAGTGCAACATGTATGCAAGTTGTTCCCATTATATTCTCTCGGCGTAATAATGTTTCGTTTTTTTTTTTTTTCGAGGTAGGTCTCCTGTCATGGCTTTGTTATGCTGCATCTGCATCGGTCTTCTGTTGTGTAATACTGTGCTTTTCTGATCATTGATTATGCAGTATTTTTTTGGGAATGGGAAATAATAGGACATTGGTTTGTAGATTGTATCAGGATATACCGTGACAATCCTCCTCAGGAATGATTTTTTTTTTTTACTTACAAATCGCTTTTCATACAGGAATGCAATACAAAGCGCCAAATAATAAGTTCCCCAATCAACAAACTCAAAAACCTATTAATGCCAATATTTTGTGTGTGTGACTGTGTTACAGAATCCGAAACCTAAACCGATGCTTCTCTCTGGGTATGCCGTGGAGCTGGCTATCAAAAGCACCGAATACAAAGCTGTAGACGACACCGCCGTCAAAGGTGACTCACTGAACTACGCCGAGCTGACTATTCAAATACATATGCAATCAAAGCAACACTGCACAAATCGTTTTCTTTGTAGACTCTTCAACATCCGGAGCTGGGGAGGACGATGAAAGTGATGAAGTCCAAGGTTTTCTGTTTGGGACGTTGAAGTAAGCTATTCAGAGCCGTGCTGTAAATCGGAAATGTTTAATATTTTGTCCGCGCAAGGGTTGCCGCTTGACTAAATGGAGGTTATTTTTTTTGCACCTTCCAAGTAAAGCTCATCCGGAATTGAAGGAAGGGCTTAGTGAACTGCGAAGACATCTCCTTGAGAGTCTGAATGACCTGGCCCCGCTCAAAGTCTGGGAACTTCAAGGTAGAATTTCATCTCCGTGCAGCGGCGTGTCTAGAATTTTTCCTCTGCGGTAGGCCAGGGGTGGCACTGCGATTTACTAGGGTGGCATGAGGACCCGGCCAAGTCTTTATGGCATAAAGCAAAAGTTTAATTTCAGATCACAGGCACTGATTTCTGTCTATTTATGGCCATTTCCCCATATTTGTTAATGTTTGGTTGTATATCATGAGTGAATTTGAAAAGGTTGTGTTCACATGACATCATAACGGTCTGAAGAGTCTATAGTTTAAAATTGAGGTGGAGGGCAGCTGAAAATGACATGGCAACTTTGGCAACAGATTTCTAGCCTTCGTTTATCGCCCATTTCTCTGTAATTCCTGGGCCAATCCACATGAAACTAAAGTCCAAAGCCTTGTCTGTCAGCACATACTGTATAGTTGTGGCCAAAAGTTTACATACCCTTTTAATCTTTTGGCCATTTTTCATAGAATATGATAACACAAAAATCTTTTTTTCCACTCATGGTTAGTGGTTATGTGAAACAATTTATTGTCAAAGAACAGAACTGAGTTTACCCTTTTGAAATCATAATGAAACAGAAACTACTACCATGACCTTCAACAACTGCCAGAACAATTGTTAAGGAGTAAAGAAATACAGGACTCTCTGAAAAAATTGGACTCGAAGTGAAGTGAAATAAAGGTTTTTGTCTTCTTCATATTCTATAAAATGCATAAGTTGACATCTCCTGACATTCTGCCAGGGGATGTCAACTTTTGGCCATAACTGTATGCACTAAAGTCTAATTATTTTCTCATAAAGGTGTCCAAAAGTGGTGACAATATTCAAAAACAAAGGACATCAGCCATGAGAATACTATGGCAGGTTTGGGAATCTAATCACAATCAATTACTGATCAAGTACAATATTTGTACATTTTCTCACAACCTATTCATTTTGTTACTGACTCTCAATATACAGTATTGCCTTAGCTCATCTTCCACGTGGCGAATGCGGTGGCCGATCATATTCTATGGGTGTAAAGTGCTTCCTAAGGCCACCCCTAGACACGCTTCTGTCTCCATTTCTGATTTCTTTTTAAATGAATGCCTTACATGTTACAAAATACATCTTAATCTCTCTATGACTACTGTACGTTCTTTCTTTTCCATTTTAGATCTAAGTTTTCAGGCTGCTGCCATGATCCTCTCGGCTCCCAAGTTCGACAGTCTCAAGATAATGCAAGACCTGAGTCAAAATTTTCCCAGTAAAGCGAGGTAGGAGGCTGGAGATTTGCTTTCCTGCTCTAATAAACCCATTTATTATTTAAAAGCCGATGTTTACTTTCCCGCATTATACAGTATATAACCTACGGATATCATGGCTTTATTTAAATGCAGGAGGAGTTCTCTTTTATAGACTTGGGGATAGACTTTTACATTGTTTGTGAATATGATTAATTCATCCAAAGGCACTTATGGGCTTGCACAATGAACACACTTTTCTTTGCGCAGACGTCATCCATCTTTTTGATGTTTGCTTTTTTTTCCCCTCAGCACGGGCAGGTTGTAAAAATGCCACACGCAAAAAAAAAAGCGCTGAGTAAGAATCAGGTGTTTACAGGGGAATTGACTGCGACCATCTTGAGAAGCTGCAGTTTTGGGAGATTAAAACATTTTACTAGCAACTGGGGATGTGCTAAAAGCTGAGCCTAACTGTATCCGTGTTTTACTGTTTCCACAGATCACTGACAAGGGTGGCAGTAAAGCAGGAAATGAGAAAAGAAATTGAGGAGAACCAAAAGGTCTGATATCATAAGAAGCATCTCGCGCGGGGGGTCTACTATTGTTTTATTATTGCCTTAGCACAATATTAGCAAGCAAATCTAATATCTAAAGGATATTTCTCAACCACACGGCAGTAAACTTTTATTGTTAATTTCCCCTGCACCTCCGGACTGTCTTTAAGCTTTCCTACTTTGGAGTCCTGCTGCGCTCCCCACGCTCATCTTTCTTTATTGAAGTAGCGGCCATTAAACATAGAATTACGCATTTAGACGTTTAAGAAATCAACTGGCTCCTTCTGCTTGTTCTTTTAAGTACCTCAGCGAGACCGTTGGCGTTCACCCGGGAGACGGAGAGCTCTTTATCAATGGGCTCCATATCGATCTGGACATTCACAACCCATTCAGGTAGGAAGGGCAGGGGGGAAGGGGGTAGTAATGTAGCAGCGGGGTATCTGTGCCATTACTCTTTACAGTAACGAGGCCACGATCACGTTCCCTGCGATTCTTAACATCTGCGCGGTGCGTTTGCAGCATCCTGGATACACTCCGAGGAGAGGCCAAGGTTTTAGAGGGGCTTCATAACCTAGGCATCAAAGGGGACCATCAGGCGAATCTCCTGAGATTACCCGTGAGCCATGTGGACGATAGTTATGCCCTAGACATCAGAGATCCAGCTATTATGGTGAGTCGTGTCCTTATTCTTGGTGAGAAAATTAGATCGGGGAAGGTTATGGCTGTAGCCTCGAGGATCATGGAAAGTTGAATTATTAAAAAGAAAGTTGGCCAAAAAAAAAAAAAAAAACTTTCATTCATTATTATCTTTGGGGCAATGAGATGTAAGAAAAATAAAAATCCTAACCTATGTGCGGCTGGAGTGTCTCTTTGAAGCCACTGAATATGCATATACACCTAGAAGTGCTACTGAAAATGTTATTACCTCAGTGACTTTGTGTGTGCAGCAAAAACTACATTTATATTGCATGAAATAAGCCAAAACATGCCTATTATTATCAGATAGAATGGATGGATTATTAAGAAAAGGATTTAGAGGTTCTTGACTTGTATGCAACACAAAGCATTACAGCAGCATAAGACGTTCATACAGGAAAATGTTTCATCTTTCCGTTTTGTTTTTCAGTGGATAAATGACATTGAGAATGACCCGATGTATCGCAGTTGGCCGTCGGGAGTTCAAGAACTGCTCAGAGCCACGTTTCCTGGAGTAATCCGCCAAATTAGGCGCAACTTCTTTAACTTAGTAAGAGGCATTTCATTAATACATTCTACAAATCTTTTGCTCTAACATACATTAACCTCTTAAGCCGGAGGCCTTTTTCTCCAAAAATCATTTATTTCCATCATAGGTGTGCATGGATAATATTGGTGTCCAAAGATTTGGTAGAGCTCAGGGATGACGGTGGAAGTGAAATAATGATTAATTATGTTGATTGCCAATGGGTTGGCCTGAAAAAAAAACAAAAAAAAAACACACACATTTTTCCACAAAAAGGCCTTTTTCCTCCCTGCGGTGTAGCAAATAACAATAGAAATGCATAATTCCACATCAGCTGTCACTAATAGAACACACAAGGGCTTAAGAGGATGTCAAAAGATTAGATGCTGTAATTGACATTTCATAAAGGTGTAAAAACATATTTTATTTACCCAAAACTTCTCTTGAGCTAATTTTAACCAACTTTTAACCTATTTTTGTACTGCATGTTTTTATTGGAATGTTTTACTGTAGCACTTAGGGATTTGTTCTGCAAATGTGAAGTGCATTATAAATAAAATGTATTATTATTATTATTATTATTATTATTATTAAGAAAAGAATTGATTCATTTAGATTTGTTGACTTCAACATATGGAATGATGATGAGATGGAACCAACAACAAGTTGTGTTACCAACAACAATTAATTAACAATAATAATTAATTTCTGATTCAGAATCATACTTTATTGCCATTGTGTCTTGTTATACAACAAAATCTGTTTGAGGCACGAGGCTGATGCGTTAATAAAGACACAGATAGAAAGTACTTTAATAGTAATAGACAGAGAAATACTAAAATATTGCAATAAAAAGCCTTACAAAGTTTGTTAAACCATGTTTATAATGAACTTAAAGATCCCGGAGTCTGGTGGTGCGAGGCTATTATCATTCCTGTTATAAATCTTTGAATATAATCTCTCATTGGTGTTAATTTGGTATAAAATATAAATTCTCGCATTGTTAACTTAAGATTTTTACTTCGAATTTTACTCTTTGAATTTAGACAGTTGAATTTGATGTATTGACAAACAATAAAGCAAATTTTAAAAGGTGAAAATTTTCATTTTCATTTTGAATGTCAAACACAAAATTTTATGACTGAAGACAAAAAAAATGTAATCATGTTTTTTTAGTGTTAAACAAAATTCAAAGACATTTAAAATGTACAATGTGATGACATAAATAATCTTCCAAAGGCAATTAATAATAATAAAAAAAACATAACTTAAAAGTGAAGAGTGCATGGCTAAATGGAACTGTCCTGTGTTTTGCTGTTGTGTTTAATCTGACTCTGTACTGGAAGTCAATGCAATTTCAATCCCATGTAAAATAAGGACAATCGCGGCGCCCTATCCTTTCTGAAAATGGCTAGTCTAGTTTGGAGGTTCAACTCCTTTATCTCTTTTGTCAGGTCTTGTTCCTTGATCCGGTGCAGGAGGAAAGTGTGGAGCTAATGAAACTGGCAGAACTTTTTTACAAGCACAAGATCCCCCTGAGGTTAGTGCTGGTAATTCTTCCGCCTTTAACACCTGTCTGAGCATCTCACCCGCGGTATTTATAATCTTCCCTCTGTCGTAACTCTCTTATCACCTGCAAATTGAATACTTGTTTTTGCCTCGTGTAGGATTGGATTTGTGTTTGTTGTCAACACCAAAGATGAGATTGATGGCTTCTCCGACGCTGGGGTGGGATTTTACAGACTACTAAATTACATCGCGGATGAATATGATTTATCCCAGGCTCTACAGTCTATAGTCTCTGTAAGTACATAAATCTGTTATTTTAGCAAGCAGTATGTTGGAAAATAAAGTAAGCCACACTTCTAGTAGCCCGTACCCCAATGCATCAGAGTGTGTTTTTGTTATGACTCATCTTATACTGTGGATTGAGACATTATTAGACCAGAAGAAGAGTCTGCAGGATTACACATCCCATATCTTTCAAATGTGTTAGAAATTATTGATGGTGGCAGTGAATTGGAGGATGGTGATTGTCAAATTTGCTCTGGCTCCTTCTCACAGCTGTATAACAAAGTAGATGCAGGGGAGACGCCGTCGGTGGATACAATCTCTGCCCACCTCAAGAGAAAATTCCCCAAAGCCAGTGCCGAGAGGATACTGGGTGTAGATTCGGAATATGATGAAAGAAGAAAGGTAAGAAAAATGCCATGTATCTCCTTCAAACAAACTGAAAATAAAGCTAAACGTATGATCGCGAATGAGTGACGCTCTTTAACAGCTGTCACTGTAGGACGCAAGCATTTACTATCTCCTCAGAGCTGATGTGTCAAAAACTGGAAATGTGAATAGGTGCAGTGATTTAGACATCTGATTTAGACATACTGTGCCCAGAACTAGGGTGAGCAGATTTGTATGACCAGAAATTAGGACAAAAACAACCAGCCACGAGATCCAGAGGCACCAGGTCGTCTGCATCACATTATATTTAATCATAATAATGTACAAATTTATGCCTTTCCTAATGTATTTTTTATTAATAATTAATTAATTCATATTTCAGTCTGGGTGACTACTTGTATTGAGGCTATTCATTTATTAAATTACTCTTTATTATTATTTGTACTCCTATGTTTAGTGCTGGAGTGTGTTTGTGTGTGGGGTCCTGCCCTCTGATTCGCCCCTGGCCAGCAGCTCCTTCGGCACCTGCTCCCTGGCTCCTCACAGTTCACTAACTTTAACTAGAAATTCGGGAAGGCATCTGAGCTTCTGCTTTATGTTGCTTCTACAAAATTTACTGTAACAGTAAAGGATATTACAGTGGTGAGAGAAAAGTCATTGACTTGGCGTATTTCTGTGCTGCGATGTCGTGCTTCACAACACATGCTTTGTTAAAGCTCCTCTTTTTTCATTTTCTAATTTTGATCTTTTTACCGTAAAATGAGGCCAATCTTTATCAAATGAAGAGCAATCAGAAACTTGAGAAGAGGATTATGACCACGATCTACCTGTGAAACTTATCTAACCTGTGCCCTCGGTTTGATGCTCTCCTGAGCGGTGGATCAGAAAGAGAGAGAGCTGAGGGATTACTCACTTGTTTGAGAGAGAGGGGAAACGGTCAACCATTGGCTTTTTGAACTAGGAGACAGCTGGATGAATTCTTATCATAAGATGAGCCAAAGTTGTCGCCAAAACAAAGAAAAGTTGTCTAGCACAAAGCTGCTGTCTGGTAAATTTAAAATTCAGGACATTTTGTGGGTAATTTAGAAATTCCCCCCTGACGGTTTTTTAGGCCTGAAAATGAGGACATGTCCTGGAAAATGAGGATGTCTGGTCACCCAAACCTGCAGTCCTTGTGAAGCACTGTATGTCTGTGTGGTCCAAAGAGGAGCATGATATACGTGATTAAAGTCTGGTTCGATGCAACAGGAGGAGCTATAACCAAATTGGTTGATTGTAATTGATCCTGATCAATAGATGCCACTTTACATAATGTGTCTTTTTTAGTTGTGTTCATGTGACATTGCAACACTCTAAAGAGCCTGTAGTTTAATATTGAGGTGGTGGGCAGGTAGGAATTCTGTGGTTGTAACTATGGTAACCAACAATGCTGTTTTTTGCCTTGGTTTATGGCTAATATCTCTGTAATTAATGTGTCTTTACACATGAAACGAACACTGGCATAAGGTTGACTTTTTCAACACAAATGAATAAGGTCAACTTAATTTCTCTCAAAAGTAGTGACATTATTCTAAATCATGATTGGGATTTTGGTCAGATGACTTTCAGCCAGAATAATTTATTTATTTGTTTTCACATAAAGTACACAATATAAATAATTAATTAAAAGAGTGTGGTAACCTCCAGTAAATAATATGAATACACTTACTTTTCAGTTGTGCAAAGACTAACTTTTGATGTTACACAAGAAACAGGCAATCAAACGTTAGTAGGATACACCTTGAGGAAAATGACTCTGACTGAGAAGCAATCTTTTCAAAGCTTTTTTTAAATTGAGAGACATTGAGAGCTCTGTGAGGCGAGTTGGGAGTTTATTCCATATTTTATGCAACACATTTATGAAGTCTAAATTCTCCAACAGTGATCAGGCTTCACATTTGCAGATTTTCTATTTTGAGATTTGATTTTGATTATTCTACATCTACCATCGACTAATTATAAGAATGGCATCACTGGAATAGATGTGGCGTAGATAGATTTTCTTTTAGCAGGGGGTCATATTTTTTGATCAGTGTAATTTCCATCTTCTGTTTTAGGAAGGAGCACTCTTTTATAAGAAAAGTGGCCTTGGTGCACTCCCTCTTGCTTTATTTAACGGAGTCCCATTAAGCGCAGACGAGATGGACATTGACGAATTGGAGACTATCCTCCTTCAGCGTATCATGGACACCACCAATGCCTTCCAAAGAGCTGTCTTTATGGTATCACAGCTTTTGTACACAAACCTTTTGCACTTTCCTTTTCTCCCGGCTTTGAATGGTGGAACAGACCGACACCCTCAATCCTCTCTGTGTTTCAAGGGTCAATTGACAGAAGGCGCCGATGTGGTGGACTATCTGATGGAGCAGGCCAACGTAGTCCCCAGGATGAACTCCATTATTTTAGGCAATGACCGGAAGTACCTCGATTTCACCGCCAATCCAAGTAACGCTCGCTGAACTCGGACACTATTGATTTAGTCTCTGCCGCTGTCACGACACTGTTGAATTTCTATTTCTCCGCAGTGGTACATGACTGGGAGGACACAACAATGTTTTCATATCTGGACTCGAGAGACAAGACGGCAGTGGTGGCTAAAAGAATGAAGTACTTTTCAACTAGTGGTAAGGAGCAATGGTTTGTATTGTGAGAGTTCTCCTGAATGTCAAATCATTTCCCTATACAAAATGATTATGTTTTATGATTTTTCTTTGTCAGGAACATAGTATGATCGAATAATAACATGTGGGAGTGGGGATTCTCTTTGCTTGTATGTCTACTGTCCAGTGCTCAGAATTGCCACATATATTGAAGAGAATAAAATGTAGACTTGTTGCAGATCATTTTTCAGTGCCCTTAGCCTATATAGTGTCTTGTTTTTCATGTTTTTATACTGATTAAAACCTTCCTTTCGCATTGAAGCCGCAAACCAATATGCTACAAAACAAAAACTCAATCTCCTCTTTGTTACTGGCACCAAAAGTGTGAAATGTGACCTTTCTTAAGGCAGGCAGGTTGTGCCTCCAGCGAGGTAATTGCTGGGTGTGCTGACTGGCTTTTGGCCAACAGTCTAAATGGTCATCAGAACCACATTTCCCTGTTGAGACTCTGAGTCCAGCCGACTGCCTGCTCCTGATTGTCACCTTCTAACGGTTGACTGACAGGAATGTTATAATAGTTACAGCAGATTTTTAACTCCATATATGGCTTCTATTCTAGCTATTTCAGGGCAATTGTTCTGGTCTTTAATTTCAGATTTGAATGAGGTGAATGCAGCGACCCTGTGGGTAGTCGGTGATTTTGACAAAGTTTCAGGAAGAAAACTGTTAATCAATGCTTTGAAACATGTGGTGAGTGTAGACCATGTTTAATTTAAAGCTTCTTCATTGGCAGTGTTTCAAATGTAAAATTGTAACTGTATCCAACTGATACATACAGTAGATGTTGAAGAAATCTTGCCTTTTGCTTTGACGAATATCTTGCAGCAGTGGTGACTTTTTTGCTAAGTGTTTTTATGATTCTTTGAAAGCAGAAAGCCAGTCGTGGGGCACGTGTTGGTGTGATAGACAACCCCGAAGGAAAGCTTACAGAAGGGAACACTGTGCTCTATCGGGCAATCTGGGCTGCACTCCTCACTCAGAAGAGGAAGACTGCAGTAGAATTTGTGCTAAAACTCCTGAAAGAGGAGAGCAACCAGCTCTTACAGAATGGCAACAAGATGAAGGAGCTTTTACTCAAGGTAAGCAGCAGAAACTGGTATCGCATTTGTTTAATCTAATAATATGGTCTGTCATGTCCCCTTTAACTTAATGGACTACAAGTCAGGAATAAAGATGAATTTAATTACATTTTTAACTTAACTATATGCTCTAATTATTCTCCACACTACAAGGTAAATGTTTATTTATTTGATTTGACCATTATTTAACCAGAAAAAGTTCACTAAGATTTCAGAAATTATTTTTTTTCTGGGGAGCCCAAACACCTGGGGGACTATTTTAGATGCTTTAGTGGTAAGCGAAACCACAGAGAACTACCCATGTTAATTTACAGTATAATAGATTTTTGTTGCTTCTTTTTGAGTAGATTAATATAAATCATATATTTCTAACCAGAAACCAAGGAGTTAAGTCTATTCTCAAATTTAAAATTACACAGATTGAGCATCTTTGCAAGCAGCAAACAGCAACAAAAGCAATATGTAGGTTTGGGTTGCAACAGTTGGCATTTCTTGGTGAAAGTGTGTAGCTGGTAAGGATGATTGATGAGCCTATCATTTAGCTCTCCTGAACCCCAGTTTACAGAAAACATCGAGCGCACACATGGATATCTCCGTGGCTGACCCGCTGCCTGTCAGTTCCACTCGGATTGTCACACGAGCCAACTCGGGCCCGGCCTCTTGCTGAGTCTTGCACTCGGAGGCGCTTGTGCATGCTTGGCGTCTGGGAGCCGATGAACAGCCCATGTGCCTCTTGCTGTTTGACGCACCGCATGTGTTTAGCCAAGCATGACCATCGCTGCCTCCGTAAGCACACCACAACCTACAGCGCCGCGTGAAGCATCCACCCACCAGCGCAGGGAGCGGAGAGTGTGTCTAAGGCGCTAATCAACAAATCAACTGCTGACAGGAAGGCTAGTGTCACTCCCATCTCTCCCACCTGGATAACTTATACAGCGCAGGTTACATCAGGGACCAACCATAACAAACTGCCCTTCAATTACTGCCCTTAAACAATGGAGAGGCTGGAAATAGAAAGGAGAAGACAGGTAGAAGCTGGCTGTGAGCGCGGAGAACCACAGTCAGGGGATACGAGTTTATTATTGGCTGGCAGACAGACTTGCTGACTGGAGTGTGCTGACATTATTGGTATTTCACCTGTTCTCCTGAGAAGGGAAATGTTCCAGAAAGTAATAACCCACCCTCCGAACCTCCCCCTCTCCTGTGCCTAATTTGTTATACAAAAAATGAACGCGGTTTAATTAAGAGTTTCCTATATTAATTATGAATTGATTTCATTTTCACATGTGCATTACTGACGGGTTCTTTTGCCGGCTGAAATAGTTTATGTTTGAGAAATGCAATGGATTTGCCAAGGGATCGGTTCAATATGATTGTAAATACACACAGTGTTTTCCCATAGATCATGCAGGCTACAGCAATGCATAATGAGGTAGATGATCAAGTGTATTGCAAAAGTCTCATTAATCTCATTACATACCTACAATACCTACAATTTGTAAGTACATAAGCACATACAGTATAGTATAATTATATCATCTTATATGAGTAATGAATGTTTACAGATTCTCAAATATCAACTGAAGTGGTTTGGTTGAGTCGCCAATATTTGAAAATCTCTACTATGACGCATCATTTCTGGTCGACTGAGAGCCTACACAATCTTTAGTATGTGCGATAATGGCCCAGATGGGAGAGGGGCTCGTTGGCAGAGAGTTTGGGGGCTTGAATTCCAGCTCCTGCAGGTGCACATGGTGTTATTAGACATGACACTTGTACTTGTACTTGTACACAGTGTACATACCCTTTTAATCATTTTGCCATTTTTCATAGAATATGTATGATAACACAAACATATTTTTTCCTCTCATGGTCAGTGGTCGTGCGAAGCCATTTATTGTCAAAGAACTGAGTTTACTCTTTTGAAATCATAATGAAACAGAAACTACTCTGATCTAACGTTTACATGACCTTCAACAACTGCCAGGAAGAAAAAGTCAATACAGGACTCTCTGAAAAAATGTATGTTTGTTCCAAGATGCACAATATGTAAACTTTTGATCAGGGACATTTGGCTGGTTTCTAGTTCTAACGCACTAACCATGAGTGAAATAAAGGTTTTGTGTTATCATTCATATTCTATGAAACGCATAAGTTTAAAGTTTAGAGGCTGGCGTTCAATCACACAAAAACACTGACAACAGGTTCACAAACACACAGATCCTACAGACTGTTTAAAGCGCAGAAACACCAAAGAAGTCTACCCCAGGGCATCTGTGGCTACTATACCAGCTTTGCCCCGCCAAGTGTGGTGGGCTACAAGCGCAATACGTGTACACCATTGCTATTATTATTAGTATTATTATGGGACATTGGTGTAAAAATGTATCTACAATCTGTACACATTACAGTATTCACTTGTGCACATTATAGGTAAACATTACAGATTGTCACTGCAGTGGTTCTCAATCTTTTTAAATTGTGCCCTGAAACTGAAATCTCCCCCTGTGGGTTGAGAACCACTGACATGACACATTAAATTGGGCTTATTGAGATTGCTACAATGTATCATGGGTAGTATAAAATTAACTAGAACAACAATAAATATAAAATACAAAGTGTTTCCTTTTAATTGTTCAGGGAATGGATGACGATGCCTTCGAGAAAAAGTTCAACACGATGGAAGTGGATTTCATTCAGAGCCAGCAGCTCTTCTGTCAGGAAGTATTGAAGCTCAGTCCTGGAGAGCGAGCCGTCATCAGTAACGGCAGAGTAAGTTTGCTAAATAAATCTAATTTATTATCTCGGAGTAAACCACATAAATACCTAAATAGTTCAGTTTGTGCTTGAATGCAACCCAGGTCAAGTGCAAGTTACAGCCCTGACTCATTTTCACTGTGGCAGATTCTCGGTCCATTTAACGAAGAGGAAGAGTTCACTGTGGAGGATTTCTTCTTGTTGGAGAAGATTTCTGTCAGTGGTTCTGCAGAAAAAGTCAAAACCAAGGTGCAAGAGATGGGGTTCAAGCCAAAGCAGTATGTTTGAATTTTCTTCAAATACATTTTTCTTCATGTCCAGTATTTTTCGATTGTAGCTTGTGTAAAATGCCATGAGCGGTGTGACATGTGTGGATAACATAATCTCTTGCAGGGCCACTGACTTGGTCATGAAAGTGGATGCCCTCCTAAATGCGGCCCCCAAAGGAGAAGTCAGAAGGGATGTGCACTTTTTGAAGGACAAACACAGGTGAGGCTTTCTGTATTGACCTACAGACGCCCCATCTGCTGTGTAATAATGTTAATACTCTGCTCATGTTTAGTGTCCTCCATCTGTCTCAACGGGAAAATGAGGTCTTCTACGATGTGGTGGCTATTGTTGACCCTCTCACCAGAGCGGCTCAGAAGCTGTCATCTTTACTTAATGTGAGTCAATTCCAAAATTAAGATTTCTAGTTATAATTTCTAGCTATATCAGTTTTGATAGCCAGCCATTTTAAGTCGTCAATTATATCCAAGTGAGTGATGTGTAAAATATTTATGTAGGATATTTTATGTGGTGAAAGTGAGTGTGAATGACTTTGGGGAAACTCTATCTGTATGCATCTATAATTGTACTTCAGCAAATCCATCGCACTGCAGTGTTTACAAATCATTTATACATAACGTAGTGTAATTGGTCCATCTAGCAGTTAACATTTGTCTATTTGTTCATGTGGTGACCTCTGAAATACCCTTATTGACCTTTCTTCGCAGGTGCTCAGCCAGGTGGTCAACATGAGGCTGCAGGTGTTCATGAATTGCAAGTCCAAGCTATCTGAGATGCCCATCAAAAGGCAAGTACTAACTCTATCTGTAATTACATTCTCTTGTTTGGTCTGTTTGTACAGCTTCTGTTCTGACTACTGCAGACCTAGCAGCTCTGCCTTGTTGCCTCCCTTTGTAAGATTACACTGCCCAGATGCGATCTGCTTAATAACACCATCTTATTGCTCTGGGCCTCCCCGTGCTTCCACTGGCAAATTGCTTGCAGTGTTCGCAGATGTGCCACAGCCCAAATCTTGCAACAGCCGCTCTGCGAAAATGCACGGAAAAGGGATTAAATTGTCCATACTATTACAACACGCAAGTCAATTATGCTATTGAATTCTGAAGATATTTTAAACAACGCTCTGTCACTCTGGATTTTAATGACGTTTGATGCTGGCCTTTTTTTCTTAACTTTTATTTGAGTGTGTGGAGTCCTATTTGCATTTATAGAGGACACAGCAATTATACAGTAAACCTTCCCTTCTTTATGTGAACACTTCTCCCCAGAGATACACCATGCCTTTGCTATTGTTTTGAGCATCAGTAGATTCACTCAAGTTCCTTATGCAGTGATTGGACAGCAGCAGAAACTGGACTGCTTTGTATCCACAGCCGTAGAGGAGCAGACTTTCAACAGCCAAATTAATTATATTGTGCTCTGGAGCAATGTTTCTCAACTGGTATGGTGTTGGGACCCACCATCACCCGAATATGACCAGCCTCGACCCAAATAAGAATTGAATTGAAGTAAAATATGGTATTTTCCACACAATTTTTGTTGAATGAGCATGATATAAGCCTATAAAGTTGAAAAGTCATCTAGAAATAAGCAAATAATGTGCTAGTAAATTAAGGAAATCTGCCAAGATTTTTGCGCTTAAATTAAGAAAAAAACATCTCATAAACTTCAATTTACTTGAAAATAAAAAAAAATGTCTTATTCCACTTTTACTTGGTAAGACAAAATTACTTTATTTGAGTAATTATTACTTAACAATATATTATTTTTGTATACTTTTTCAATCGGTAAATATTGAACAAAACAGTTCCCAGGGAAAGGCTCGTGACTCCCTCAAAATTATTTCTTTCACAACCCACTTTTGGGTCCCGATCATAGAGTGTAGTGTTCAGCGCGGGCTAATCCAGCCAATTATATTAACAGTTTGAACCGCTTCCCCATGTTGAATTTTTGGAGCCTAATTCCATATATTTTGGTATGGGTTGCGTTGTTTCAATGCTTTTAACACTGCTTCTGCAGTGTTAAAAGATTTATTTCCATCCAGTGTTGGATTAATTACTCACCAAGATCTTGCCATAGCAAGATGCATAGCCATGTCCAGCACATCCCAACGATTCTCACCCTGGTTAAGATATGGACTTTGTGGTGGCCAATCCATGTGTGAAAATGATGTCTCATGCTCCTGAACCACTCTTTCACAATGGGAGCACAATGAATCCTGGCATTGTCATCTTAGAGTATGCCTGTGCCATCAGGGTAGAAGGAATACATTGATGGAATAACTTGGTCATTCAGGATGTTCATGTAATGACCTGATGTCATTATTTTAGCTCATTGTTGCTGAACCTAAAACTAGCAAACTGCATCAACCCCAGTTCTATTTGCTTAGTTAAATCCAGGTGGTGACTTTATTTTTGGCCAGGCAGTGTATTAACAAGCCTATTTCCAATAATGGGTTCCAGAGCCCGCCCCCGTATGCTAACTGGCTTCACGGAGGACTAGCCAATTGTACCTCCATTGTTATCTACACTCTGTGGTCCCGACCCAGTCTTCCATTAAAAGTACAACCTTACCACCACTTTGTCCTCATTTAAGTTATTAAAAAAAAAACTTAATTACTCATCGGCAAGAAGAGCAGCTTTGCAGAAAATCCCTTCATGAATTATAAATATTGCCAGAACAGGCTCATAAACATTAATTACAATGGGTCATGTTTATTGTCCATTGTAATTTTCAGTATAATCATCATAACTGTCTCAGTGCTCGAAGACTTCTTGAAGGTGAGCATTAGCGCAACGATTAGCCTGTACAACATTAGTGTTAGCACTGGGGCTCGTAATAGAGATGGATAGTTCCCGGACAACAGAGAGCCTGCGCAAACATAGGGGCTAGTGAACATAATAACACTGTTTTTTCTGCTGAAACGTTGACCCATTTGATTTTGGAGTGTTGCATAGCATGTCATCACGTTTATCCCATGAAGAAAAAGAGTTTGTGGATTTCAATTGTACATAAATTGGCAACACAGGTTTATTTGCTGAGCACAATTCGTTCACAAGGCAATTCAAATTGAAACCGCCTGTAGAAATAACAAAACTACTCCTATTCTACCTCACTTGTGTAGCATTGTAAAGTGGACTTCCGTGCCTTGTTCTCCTCCAGTTTTTATCGTTTCGTTTTGGACCCCGATGTAAAGTTCTTGGCCAACGATACAGTGTCCGCAGGACCAGTGGCACGGTTTGTGGATCTCCCCGAAAGTCCCCTCCTCACCCTCAACATGATCACTCCCGAGAGCTGGATGGTGCAGGCCGTCAACAGCCCACATGACCTGGACAACATTCACCTGCGGGAGGTACACTTCCTTTAATGCTTCTTCTGTTTGTCTGGCGTGATTCATCACAATAAAGTATAAAGTTGGCATGCAGCATAAAGTTAGAATCTTAAAAAATGCTAAAAGAGGAACAGGTATTTTTTTTTTCAGGGGAGAAACTGTTCGATTAAAAGAAACACTGGAAATATGCTACTTAATAAAAATGATTTATAGGTTACCTATAATACTGCAGTAATAATAGAAATCTGTCTGTTGTTCACACTAGAAGCTCACTTATGTAAGAAATGATGCAACGGACAACTGTTGACCATAAATAGTGTATAACTACGAAAGATGTAAATTGTGAGAATGTAAGAATTGAATCCAGCCGTTGTTGCTACTTGTTACAGTTGTCATTGCTATTGCTACTCAAACTAAACAAAAGTAAATCAGGG